>JACATO010000946.1:295000-545535 GCA_018389105.1 Nautilus pompilius | reverse complement strand
ACACCACAGATATTTATTTTCCATTATTCAAACTTTACATCATTAAAATTTGTAGATACACTCTACACTCTGTTTTTTTTTGATATAAAATGATTTTGAATTCTAGTATCTTGAATTATTGTGTTACGGCTATTTTGAATACTTGATGAGGTCTGTGTCTCAAGATAATTAACTATTCCATTTCTATTACAATTTTTTATCTTGTCCAGATGGATGTTTCCTCAGTTTTACACACTTTGGACTTATTGTTGGTGTTTCCGCTCTAGTTTTCATTCCCGCCATCTCATTTTTCATCTGCAGAATGATCAAAAGAAAGAGAAAAGGAAAATCAGGTTTGTTTGTTTTTTTTTTTAATATCTTAATAATTTTATTCATCTGAACTGATTTTGACTAATTGGACATAACTGTAACCTTTATCTGAGCCGTGAATAAGCATTTCTGTACAAATCAGTTGATCATCATTGTATTTCATTGCTAATTAATTCAAGACAAGTCTCTGGTAGTTTGACATCTGTATCAAAGGGGAGAGAACTTTTTCGAGTGGTTTTATTCAAATTATAAAGTGTTAAGTATGAAAAAGAAATGTAATCTACTACTTGATTGTTTTGTTGTTGAAGTTTACTGTATGTCTGAAATACTTGAGAGCGCTTGATTTTTTTTGTGAGAGAAAGGTGCTGTGAAGATTTAGCATAAAGCTCATGCATTACTAAGAGAATTGTGTCCAGGGATCCTAATTTAAATAAGTGTCATTGTATTGGGAACCATTGCTCGTCTCCAGCAAATATTGCGCATCCCGGCGAGATTTTATATATTAATATTTCTCTCATTAGGTTTCTGAAATAGTAAAAGTGCCGAATAAAGGGATTATTTTTGTACACTTCTGTTGTTTACGTTTACAGAACTGTTTCAAAATTATCTTAATAGTTACATTGGAAAGAAGAAAAGGAAAAGAGAGGTAACCCAAGTTACCTTTGTTAATTTGTTTGGCTTTTCTTCCAAAATCAAAATAATTGGCAGATCCTGTTTTTATCCTTTTTGTGAAGATGCACAAAATTAAATAGACAATCAATAATACCAGAAATGATGATGATGATGATGATGATGATGATGTGTTGTTTTCTGTGGATACTTAGTCACATTTGTGGAATATTCCAGATAAAATGTATATTAAGAATCTTATTTGTCTGTTTTTTGATATATAAGCGGAGGACCTTAATGCTGATATTTTCTGTTATATTTGGAGAGTTGTGGATAATCCTCCAGGAATGTTTCCATAACGATAAGAAATGCTAAAGTTAGTTCATGCTATTACCATCAGCTTCAGCCAGCTTGCACAGATGGCTATAGATGATGATGATGATGATGACAAAGTAAAATTAGTTTTTACTTCATCAGGGAAATCATACAAGCAAACTTATGGATAGAAGAATGTTGGCTGTGTTTTTGTTAATAGTCATTTTATGTTTTTTACAAAATGTAAAAAAGTACTCTCAGTGTATCATTTTTCATTCAGTCATTGAGGTTTCATTTAAGGATCGCAACCTTGGCTGGTCTACTTTCGACAGATATGATTCCCCTTTTTGTGTATTATTTGTTTATTCTACGTGAGCCAAACTCAGCGACATCCCAATAACTTACGACCCTGAAATTTGGGATAACAAAAGAAAAGCCCTGGTGGTTGTGTGTCTTGCAATCTCGTTAATGGTAATTCCTAGACAGTGCACATAATAGGCAAGACCTATATAAGACCTACATAGATATTGGACACCATATTGCATTGGTCATGTGACAGCAGCTATCTGCACAAATGGCAAATTACACGTAACTAGAGTAAGAATTTGTGTGTACATAGAATTACATGCACTGACATTTTCTGTTACAAATGCATTAAAATAAGAATCAGAAATTAGAGAAGTTGGTAATCATCTTTTGCTTTAAATTTTCTTTGTACACAATGTCGATAAAGTCTTTGAAGTTAACCTTGCAGTGAAACGTGTGTTCAGAATGATTTACCTCTAGCAC
Source organism: Nautilus pompilius (assembly GCA_018389105.1). Lineage (NCBI taxonomy): Eukaryota > Metazoa > Mollusca > Cephalopoda > Nautilida > Nautilidae > Nautilus > Nautilus pompilius. The sequence goes on along the minus strand of JACATO010000946.1, from coordinate 543,513 downwards.
AAAATATCACAAACTCTACACAAGACCAAAGGGGCAACAGGTTGGTGGACTTCCTCAGTATCCCTGTCAGCATTCTTGACCATTGGACATTCAGATGGCAGGAATGGCTGATTGCTCTGTAAACAGTGGATGTTTGAGGTAACCGAGTTGGAGATATTGAGATTTCACTAATTCTAATACCTAGAGAGTGGCGAATAAATGAAAGGTATGCTAAAGTAAATTTTAATATTCTTTTTCTCTCTCTTTTTCCAGAAAATTCTTCAGTGAAAGCAAGGTACTACTGTGTGTATTTTGTTTTTTTTTTCTAAAAGAATGTAATTTAGAATGTTAATTGTCTTTATGAGACAACAGAGTAATTACCAGCAAATCTCATGTCCACAGTTATCTTTTACTGTGCCCCAAATTTTCTTCCCGTGAACCTGACTCTCAGTTTAAAAGTGGTACATTTCCAGTGGTTAGCTGTATTCTCAGTCCCCTCACCAATTCTGAGAAAGATCCAGTTTGTAATATTTTGACCAGCTAGAGAAACAATTGCTGAAAAACACACAAGCTTGCCTCAATGTTTGGTGATTCCTCCCTTATTTATCTGTAAAACAAGTTTCAGGAAATATTTGAGCGGTAAATCTGCATGCAGACTCTGCCTTGTCATAGGATATGATTGATGGTCAGACAGGTTAAATTAGTTATAACTTTCATTGTTTTTCACTATAATGCCATGTATTGCTCATAATTTCATTTATTTTTAAGTTACTCATAAAAGTTTACTGTTCTCATCTTAACTATTAGAACATCAGGAAAGTACCTCCTGAATCTTCAACAATGTAAAATTGTTCAAGATAAACGCAGAGAAGAACAGCGCTGGAGCACATGAGCAGGAGGACTGATCTTTTTGTGTCTGAATATTGGTACAGTAGGTAAATAGCAAACGTTGATATGCGAGTTTACAACCTGGTCCCAACACGCAAGAAAAACTGCCACATTTTACACCACTGAATCTGTATACATTAAACCGGCAACAAGGGCTTCAGAGTATTTCAAACTCAGCCAGAGTTCATCATCAGTTAATGAAATGTACAGAGAACCACAAATAACAAAGAAAGTGACCGGTATCTATAAATCTGGTTGGGGGAGAGAAGAAGCAAGCGTATAAAGCTGAAGGTAACAAAGGGAGACGGAAGTTTTGTTGTGATTTGGTCTAAATAGGCTGTAAATACTAATGAGAAAGGAATCTTGAATATCAAATTTGGAAGTCCTTAGAATTTAAGGCCAGAATCTTGGCATCATTCAAGTTAAATGTACAATTTCTATTTGAAGCTAACAAACTTTGTTGTATTTGCAGCAGGGATCAGCTGTACCTTAATATGCAGTCATTCCAACAGCCTATAAATAATACACTGTGCCTGAGAGCATCTACATCGACATGGTAAGTGTTACACTTATTTCCTGTCACACTTACAAGTGAAGTGGTCCTTGCCAAACCGTGGAAAAGGAAAGTTTTTCTGTTTCCTTAATTATGCACTGTATATTTGCAGTATTTGTTTAGTCTGTACAGAATTTCAGCAGCTAATGTAGGTAGGTATTGATAAATAACTGATTTTGGCCACCAGTCACTATTGAGACAAAGTATCTTGGAATTCTTACCTCGATTCATTCAGCGTTAAATAATGGTACACTAATCTACACTTATTTCCAGAAATTAAGCAAAATATTTCCCAAACAGTTACATTTCCATCATCAAATGTTCGACATAGACTCTTCTTCATGTAACACAACTTTTATCAAAGAAATATGCAAATTACCCAGTGCCACGGTGCCTTGACAGACAGTGTGCTCCTGGAACCATTCTTGAAGTGTATCAATTCTTGCCAGAAGACTGTCAGATGTCTGATGAACACACACAGATAAAGTTACTACATTGTATTGCAAATTAACGCTGTCTATACTTGCTACTAAAAGTGTGTAGTTGGAAGTGCGTTTTCCTTGTCATTATAATGTCACTAAATTCATCAAACAGTAGTCTCTTATTTGGGAAAATGAACTCTCCATGTCACATTTTATGTCAGTTATGCGTTTTTTATGATATTTTATCCTTAATAAATGTATATAATTTATGTGTCAATATTGTCGTGGTCAGTGTACTTCAGGAACATCAGACTAACGTAGGGTGAACTTACCAACTGTTAACGCAAGATAACAGACAGACAGATTAAACCATTTGTTTTTATCTTTCACAAATATTTAGTTTTTTAGACTTAGCAGTTCAAGTGAACCAATGAATATGATAGGCAGCAGATCTGAGATCTAAGGTCAGCGCCATCTCTGATAACTGCATACAAGTAATACTTGCCATTAAAGAGAGAATACCACAAATTTGTTTTCATGCTCAAACAAAACACTTTTTTTGAAAAAAATAAACATAGAATGATTTTATTTATCATTGTTCCTACTTAAATGAAGTAAAAGTGAAAAAAACCGACGTATGTAAAGAAAATTCAAGGCAAAGGAGGTATGTCTGTTGTTGTTGCTTTTTGTCCAGTCTCATTTTTTTCTTCTCTTTTTATTTTATTTCACCTTTAAAAATTTATCCTGCTTATTTATCGGGTCAGGCATCGCCATAGTAACCGTAATTACTTTTGCTGGAGTAATTTCTGTTTTCAGAATAATTTAGCAAGAACCAGATAATTAAGTTTAAATCTCAGCTCGTAGAGGCCTTGTTTGTCAAGTTAATGGTTTGTCTTTGTTTAAATCTGTCAACAAAGAAACTCTGCACATTCATGAAGTATGGATGGAATGAGAAGAGAAAAGAAAGATAGCGGCCAAACGTTCACCTTTAAGACTGCCATAGATGTGGTATTTGCACGGCATTAGGTATGACGTAGTAAATGTGAAATAAAAATGATCGTTTTCATCTCTAATGCAGGCACCAAAGATAAAGTAAAGATGGAATTTTCACCCAGTGTCAAGAATCCAGGTGAGCTGATATCCATCACTAAAAATTAATGTGGTCTTCCTTCTGTTAACAATAAACAAGTGTGTTATTTTACCTGCATGTTTTCTAATTCTACAAGTCTGTCCTTTATGTGGTCTGTTTAGAATTTTAAATAAATGTTTCAAAGTATTATTATTTGTTTTTGTTTTCTTGTTCTTTCTGCAAATTGTGAACAAATTCATTCAGGTGGATTTCAGCGACATCTTAAGGATAATATTTAGTGTTAAAACTTGGAGAGGAAATTTTCTCTACACAAATCTGTTTGCTTATTTATTTAATGACTCATCCAGAAATAGTGATATTGTAATAAGCATCACCTGTTTTGTACAAAGATACACAGTCATCATCAAACTTGCATAACTGAGGAAAAGGTAACAATAGTTTAAGGAGACTTTATAATTAAACCTCACTGTAGCTGGTGAGGCTTGTAGAAGAGATTTTGTGGTGTGAGTAGTCCAGATCTACCTCATGGCTGTATATGAATGAGTGAGTTACAGAACAGGCTCAAAACAAACAAATATTGGTGCGGATATGAGAAATCAGACTACTCACCTTCTTTCCGGACAGGTGAGATTACCCCAGTTTCTGTCTCAAATCAAGAGCTTACTGTCTGAATGGTCCCCTCGAGAATAACAATCTCCTATTCTCAGGATCACTGTGTGATGAAGTGATCAATAAAAATGTAAGGAATTTGTGGCACTCTGCTGAAAAAAATAACAAACAAATTTTATCTTTAAATGGTAGATTGAAAAGATCAAACCAGAGGAGGATCAAGGACATACCACCCAGCTAGAAAACTTATCTGAAGCTGAATTATTGAAGTAGCCATTTTGTTATGTACGACAGACCTATTGAACGATCAGAGAAAGTTGAGTTTCACAGACTTGAGGGAAAGACCTGCTGTCTGCTCCGGTTTTGAACAGGAATTTCCATAATTAAATCCTGAAGTCAAAGAACTGCAGAGAGTCCAGTTTGAACTTTTGTAAGGATGGTGAAGGCATCTTTGTTGCATGTAGAAGTGAACAGCAAGCATAGAATAAGTGCACAACTGATAGTTATGAAAAATTAAAAACATCTTTCGTCTAACAGCAGTTACGAGCCAAGTTGTTTGTAAACGGATATCAGCCACTTCATCTTACTGTTGGCCAACTTCTGTAACTAACCCTGCCTGGAAATACAATTGTATGGTCTGAGGAGAGACTACTAAATATTGTTTGAGCTTGATAAATAAAAATTTTACCTGAAATGCACAAAACTGTTAGTTGAAAAACATCTTTCTAGTAATCTTTTAAAAGTCTGGCTACCTGAAGAAAACTATTTAGTTTTGTAATGAAACTGCAAACCTTCAGTAAGATTTATTCAACATTTACCCTTTTTTAAAATCATGTTTCAGTTTTCACATCATCATCAGTAAAACTCACTTTTTGCACATACAAACTGAATTTATAATCAACTTACCAGCTGACAGAAGTCCTGATTAAGATGAGATGTAAACGTGCTGCAGTTGTCTTAGATGGAATTGTTGTATTGTCGCAGTGTTTGTTCACATACAACCAGTATGTCTGATTCCTCAAGTTATAAAAATAATGGTGTAAAGTGTGCAGGGCACTTTAACTGACTTAAATTCCACACTATGGTGTCTTTGTGACAGTTATTATTTCCGGGTTGTCTCAAAGTATCCAGCAGATTTACTGACAAAGCCTGGATGTGTTGTTTCCAGATGCCCCATTAATAACGATGATTTCATGCACTCATTTGAGAGTTCTTCCAAACAAATGACAAATTTCAGTATTGGTCTGTTCTCACGGATCATGCCAGTAAATCCCAACTCTTGGTAAGCATCACTGTAAGCACACACTTTCTGTGTAAATTAAATTTAGCTGAATGTGTTATTTAGAGATTGTCCCTTGTCAGATTTAGGGAATGCTCTTCATAGCCGCCTCAAGTATATGAGAGAGATGGGGAATATCTGACTTCCCCGTTCCAGTGTTTTCTAAGAGTGCACGAGGGCAGAAAACGAGGTGGAGCAGAAAGAGATAAGTGCTGGGTAATAATTCTAGTCGGTCAGCATTGATGGTTGGTTGTTATGTTGTTATCACTTGTGGTGAAGAAGGTTTATTTCAGGAGTTGGCTAGTTTCCGGTCACCAGCACTACATCCTTCATAATTTAATTGTGGGTTCACCAGAGTTGATCCTAGCTGGGGGTGGTCATGTTGCTGTGCCTACAATTTCTACTTTGTGATTGCGTTGGCAAAATTATGGAAAACTGTTGGGTGATTAGAATTGATTTTAGTCTGGGGGCAGGATTTTTCTTTTATTGGCATCCTGTCAGTATCTTCTTATGTTTTGTCCTTACCAGCAAAACTTGGCTCTGACGAATTGAAAGTGAGGAATGTTATTATTATTGTAGCTGCTCCCTGTAAATTTAACTTAATTTTGGCAAACCTATAAAATCACTAACAAGTGGTGACCACTAGCTAAAGAAACATTTGCTAATCACCAATTAGTGACAGCTTCAGTAATTACGGTAAATCAACAGGGACCAACAGGCTAAGCTATACTTCCTGTTACAACTTACACTGAAAACCAGCCAGGAGGGGAGCATGAGAAAAGGGACAAATGTGTATTGTTGATACAACCATACAGTACATCGCACTTCTCGCCTGTGATGTGCATGTTGTCAAGAGAAGGTTTTTAATGCGCACTGCCTGCAAAGGAAGTTATCCTGAGCTTTTGGCTCGGTCAGAGACAAACTGGACAGTGTAATTGGTGTATGAAGGACGGTGATATTCGCTAAATGATCAGGTCCAGCTGTAGTCACAGTTGAAAACATTCTTCTTAGGGTGGAAGACATTGTTCTGTAGGTCAGCGTGATGCTACACACCAAAGTGTTTCCATAATAGTTATCAGTAACAGTTCAACGAAGTCTATAGAACAACGTTTCTCGCTTAGCAGAGTGACAGAGATGCATATGCAGTAATATTTGTGACATTTCCATAGCTACTCAAAAATCTGACTATTTTCTTAGTATGTTCCTCACAGTTGACAGTTTAAAGAAAGAAACATTTTATTATTTTTCTTTACTGAAGTTTTCCAATAATAAGAGAAATATCAATTAAAAATTCAGATTGATGAAAAGTAATGGAAATTTTAATTTAGTGTCAAGAACTACATTTTAAAAAAAGATGTTTGCTGCTATTCTATAGCTTAGGTTGTGTGTACAGACAAAAATGCAACGATGGAATGCTCCGAATGTCTGATTGAGGACAAACTGGCTTTAGAGAAGTAATTAAGTGACTGATGATGGACCATATCTTCTAGTAGGTCGGGAATCATTTGAGCAAACGTGAAGTAATTTAGCTCAGTTCAGCTACAAGGAAGATAATTGCCAATCCACATGACTGTTGCTCAGTTATTCCACACATTAACTAAAAAAGAAACTTTCTGATAATTAATGTCAATAAACAGACAGTTGAGTTCAGCAGAATGATTTTTCACGTAAGCTTTCATTTTTTCTTAATAAAAATTTTTTCTCTTCATAGAATTTTCAAATAATTCGATAAATGTTATTTTTTCTTTGTTTTGTGTGGCTCACCACCTGTTATATGAACAAAGAAATGGTATATACTGTGTAACAAAGAGGTAGGGAAATAAAGTCAGTCATCACTTTTCTTTACCAGAAAAAAACACAAGTAATGTACAGTAATGGAAATAACCATAGAAAAAACCACAGGATATGCATTATTTCAAAATAGACAAAAACTCAAATGAATATGTTGTACAGCTGCTTAGTTCTTGGTATGTAAGCTCTATGCTTTATACAGAGCAACACACTTTGTTTTCATGGGTTATGAATGCCTGACTATGGAATGTTCTAAATAATCTTATAGCACTTTGGACAATTCATCCAAAGTGTTTGGTTGTCGTTTGATTGTCACAGTTGATGTATCACCCAACATAGTCCCAGTGAAGTTCATATCAGGATTTTTTGCAGCCCAAGGCATCTTTGTGAGTGATCCATCAGCCTCTTTACCTTCCAGATAGTTTTCGGTACATTAACTGCATTCTCTGAGGTCATTGTCATGTTGGAAGATGAATCTCTCTGCTCATGAGATGCCATCCTGACGGAATAGCACAGTGAGTGAGAACCTACCTGTGAGCAGTCGGTATACCTTTGATTTTCTACAAAGATCTTTACTGGCTCATTGTCTATCATGTAGAGAACAAACGCTGTGGTACTTAACATCACTTTTGGAGAGCTTAGGCTTCCTTTCTCAGTGTGTCAACAGAAAAGGTTTCGTGTAATCTCTTGAGATTCTTGCATACAGCTCTTTTTAAAGTATGAAGTCATGCTTCACACTAGCTAAGACTGACTTGTCCTGTACATTGTCTTCTCAGGAGCCATAGTATTCATTGAACTACAATGATATCAACACTTTTGCTTTTAAGAACCTACTGCAAATGTAGTACCTTCTGATTGCTTGCTCGACAACAATCACAGCATCCCATATCGACACATGACTGCAGTATGGAGTGTTTCATTTTTACACTTGAGTTGCAATTTTATCACAATTATTTGCATTTTATAAGCAGATTTTCCTTTGTTACTATACTTACTTATTCCAAATACTATATATATATATGAATGAAGACAAACATTTGGAGGAAAAGAAAGAAAAGTTTCTGCTAAGCTCCAGTGGCTCCACCTACATTTTAACACTGATAAAGGTTTTAACAAATGGCATCATTTGTGATTTTACTAGAATGATTTGTTAAGACTGGTTTAAACCTGATGCACGTGATGTGGCACATTCTTGGTAGTTTGCCCCTCTTAAACAGTTTTATTATTTGGTGCACTCTAACTTTCAGAGACCTCCAGAAGAAAGAAAAGCTGTATCCAGTGATGACGAGATGGCAGAGTCATTTATTGACGAAATTGCAACAAATGGTTGCTCCATGCCCCAGTGGTCAGTTAAAAGGATTCTGTGGATGATGGAGTTGGTAGAGCAGCAGAAGGCCTTGGGTTAAGGAAAAGTTGTTATGTGCGGCATTGCTGGGAAATACAAAAAAAGAAATTGGTTGATGTCAGGAAGGAAAAACAGAAACTAACAGAGCAGCAGGAAAGAAAAAGAAATGGCTTTGGGTGAAAAATGAGAGAGAAAAGCCTGAGGACAGAGAGAGATTGCGAGGTGTTCAGAATGTTGTCAAAACTGGAGAGAGAAAGGAAGAGAAGTCCTGAGTCAGAATAAGATGATGAAAGAAAAGAGTGGCATTATCATCATCAGAAGCTGAAAATTTCACTAAATGTTCAAGAAAAACTATACAGGGATACAACTGACTGACAGAAAACACTGATGACTGACTGGCCAGGTAAATGTTGAAATATTCCCAAAGCAACAAAGATTGCGAGAGGAAGCAAAACGAAGTGCTTCAGTGGAATGGTGTGGAGGAACATGGATAATGAGGACACTGTTAACCCAGAGGAAAATGATGAGGTTAAAAGAACCTGAATAATAAAAAGAAACAACAAGAAGACGACCAGTGACCTAGAGTGGAGAAAGGGGAGACTCTTGAGGCACCATTAATTAACTAAGATTCACTCTCATCATCTGTATTGAAACACGCCATGGCTACAGTGGCACCAACATCAAAGAAGAAGGAAACACAGGTAACGGTAAGCATTTCTCTTTATTTTGCCTTCAGTTAAAGTTTTTGGCTGTGACTTAAAACAACAACAAGAAGACATTAGATACTTTTTACTTTTCTCTCTCTCACTTTAATGGAGCTCAGTCTGCTACATAGCTTCACAATAATTTTGTTTGAAGACCTTGATTGTGTATTTATTCCCCTAAATTGGCTGGATTTAGAGAGCGGGGAGATAGTGCAGGAATAACTTTATTTGCTACCTTGAGGGATCAGTCAGTATTTAGTTGGTACTTTGGGTTTTTCCGCCATAGCAGATTCACCACCTTCCCAGAACACCAAAAGTGTGTGTGTATGGTCTGTTGTCCACTGTCAGAAAGTGTGTATAGTGGAATTTACTTTATGCCAGCAAACTGAAGACAAGCGTAATCAAGAATTTGTTGGAATTTCACTAATCAAAATGTCCTGTGATATGTGAATGAAAGATGGCTATTCATCAGTTAAAGCTGAGTTGCTAGCTGCATTGTGCACTAAATGTTAAGTACAGTGGATGTTAAAGAAATTACAAGCAGCTTTGAAAAGTCGGTATTTTATTAAGTAAAACATTTGCTGGCTTCATTAGTGAGTAATTGGCTGAGCTTTGTACAGTCATTAGCCACACTACCAGTGATCTTCCACTGTTGCAGGGACAACTGTTCTCCATGTTGCCTCCACAAATTCACTGCCTTCTCTGGATGAGAATGAACCGTGACATCTCAGTAAACATAGGTCCATTTGGCCTGTATCCGCCACCTGCAAGCTATGCATGGCTGGAGTCTATGAGGTGTCTCTCTCTGTCATGGATCAAACCATGTATTGGCTACAGCCAAATGAATGTTCAGCTTATATTGGATAGTATCCCAAACTTGCCTGCATTGCTGATGTAGAGTCGTTAGCATCACATATTGGTTTTTCAGGCTTCTCTCTGCAGTAAATTTGTCATAACGATCTTTTGCTTTGGGTCAACCATTGCAGGGTCTCTCTTAGGTTCTGTCATTTACCTGATATTGCTGCCATCGTTGACTGTACACAGACTTTCCAGCTTGAAGCAAATCAGCTGCATGTTATTAAAATATGTAAATAAGTAGGTAATCTTTAGTAGTGTGGAAGTATTTGGTTTTTCTTGTATGTAAATGAGTAAATAATTTAGTGTGGTGTTTATAGTAAAATGTAAACATTGGTTTGGTTTGATTTTTGTTTATTTATATAGTAAATAGTTTTATATATATAATTTAGAATTTTTCATGTGATATCAAAAGTTTATTAATGTTTATTATCCTGAAAAGAGCTACCTTTAACGCTTGGATGTTGCTATGTTGCTAGCAACACAATAACACCTGGTATTTGTTAGTTTTACCTGTTGTGCGAATGAATGTAGGAAGTACATAAGGCAAAACCAATTTAAATAAAAGTATAAAATATTAATTTGTTTTTTTGGACCAAAGCAACTGTTTCCTAATTTCTAACTTAATGAAGAAGATAAATTTAAAGGTACAATTTGTAAATACTAAGAAAGGAAAGTTAGTTGCCAGCTGTTCTGAATTTTAACTGTCCTTTAAAAAACTGGTTTTTGGTTGGTAGAATCTCTTTCCTCCATTCAAAAAAGGTAATGAAAGTCAGGTAGATGTATTATAAATAGTCATGATTAATATATGTATAGTGCAGCCCCTATCACAAATAGTCAAAGAGTAGTCATATCCAGGGCCACATTGTCTTTTTTCTTTTTTTTGCATTCAGTGCCACAAGAAGGAGAAAAACAACCCAATGTCCATAGGAGGTTTACTGGAAATTCCGAGGTGAGAATTAGTTTTAAATCAAGTTCTAAGAAGGAAATGCTATGGCTGCCAGGCATGCAGATGCTCATATTGGTAGTTTAGTTTCCTAATATCAGTGTTTCTGGTTTAATCAGGTTTCTTTAATTAAGTAAGTAATCAGGAAAATTTATTGATACCTGGTGGGTTATGAAAATATTAGAATGATGGCAATGGCAATTTTCATTCTCAGAGGATTTTACAAGAACTTGTACCATGTGCCTGAATGCTGTTAAGCCTTATAGTTATTGTAGACTCAACTCCACACCACCTAACAAAACAATGAAAATGTCAAGTTGACAGTAAAACAGTCAGTACAAATAAAACCACATTAATGAAAAGGCCTGAGATTAGGTGGGCGGTAAATCAGCAATACAAATATCTTTATGGAAATTTCATAAAGTAACCACTCAAAAAATGATGTAAATGTTCCTTAATTAGTCCACTGTCATCTTACTAAGCATTTTTTTGTTTTGGAAAACCAACAGAAATTAAACATCTAAATTTATTCTCATGTGATACAGAGGCAAATGGAACTTATTAAAATACATGGTGAGAAGGCAAATGAAAGGATTAAAATGTACGAGAGATGAGAACTAAGTAAAGGTCATAGCATATAAATATTTGAGTATTTTCTTGACCAAAGTAAACAATGGAAGCAACTCACAAAGGAAAATGACAACAAAGACTGTATTGATGTCTGTCATACTGGGTTTAGTGATATAATTGTCGTGTGGTTCATCATGTCATAGTCACACTTATACTATAGTTGATTTTGATAAATTAAGCAATATTAGTGATAATGTATTGTTTTGCCATTGCTGATGGAGGATAAGTTGGTGTTGGTTGAATGTACAGAAAAGGCCTTTAAAAGACTTTGGTGACTATGAGGCCAGAAAAAGTTGAGTGTCACCCAACCATGATAAGAACCGTTTCCAATAACTCAAGGCTGAAGCAGACTGTGAAGACATCTTGACGACAAGTTCAAAGTACTCAACTAATAGCTATAAATATAATAAAGAATTTTTTTTGGCAATCTTTGCATTTTTGATTACAAAGAAAAATGGTATTTAGTATAAATTTTGCAAGCATTTCCTATTTTTCTTTAAAAAACTTTCAGTTTCATATCAATGAATAAAATGATGATACATAATTGCTTTTTGTGCCAGTACTTGACAGTAAGGAAGATGGCTGCTGATAACAGCTGGTGGAAACTGTAGACTTTTTTCTTTGTTGTATCTGAACAAAATGTGAGTTGAAAAGTTCTATTGAGATTACTGAATATGAAGGGGGCTTGGGAAGTCTCAGGCAGGCAGGCGTACTAAGATGGTTTGAATTGTACAGAACAGATGCTATATTCAGAAAATTGAAGAACCATTACCGCAATTAGAAAAAAATTGTACTAATTGAGTCCTAATTAACATTAGCTATAAAATTACTTCAGTCATCTATCTTACTTGGAAAACGCCAAACTTGGCCATATGGAAAATAAAAGTTAAAATACTTCCTGCTTTCTACTGGGAAACAAAAAAAAATCTTCACTTACTGAAGTTGGTCAATCTGATTCTAATTACCTTTATCAGTTGTACTGTGTGAAAGCTGAAACTGTGGCTTGTTTCACTTGGATATATATTTTATTTCTCACCTGGTTGAGCAAAATAAGTTTTAATGATGAACCTGTACACAAGATCAGGAAGAAAATGAATGCTAAATTCTTGTCAGTTCTTAAGAAGCCTATGTTTTGTTTTTTTTAATTTTTATTTTCAATATTACAGTTGTTAAATAGTTCAGATATAAGTAGTCTGTTAGCATGTGTTTCTGAAAAACGTTTTGTGCTGCTTAGTACTCAAAGCCAGCTCCCTACCACGTGGATTAATACGTTAGCAACCTTGTAGTCAACAGGGTGGGCTAATTTTCATCATCTCTCTTTTTTGATGGATATAAAAGTTTGGGCTCGAGTCCTTAGGTTTCTGGTAAGAAACAAAACTTTTGCCCTGATAATTTTATCACTAGCATTTTTGTAGTGTTTGTTTTGAATTCTTCTTCATTAAATTCTAGCTCGTGATTGTGGAGAAGGAAGGCGAATTTGCCACATTTAGTAACCAGGCATGCTCTGCTGCCTTGCTGTTATTAAGTCATGTGCGAACATCCTGCTTGAATTTACATGGTAAAGTATAAATAACATGATCCAGACTCATCTTTGTCCCATAAGTATTTTTCCCCAGACTGATTAGCATGATGGCATTATTTACTACTGAAATCTGCATCTTCTTACTATCATCTTTTGTGTGCTGTTCAACTTTAAATAGTAAGTCTGTTGAACTTGAATAGTGAGTTTTTATTTCATCTGTTTATTGTCTGAGGTTGTATTTCCTCCATCGTTAACTCGTTTGTTGTTTTATTTCCAGGTGTTTGTGGACTAACAAAATAGTAAATTATTACATAATAATTTAAGGTATCGATATTGTTATATAATGAATATTCTTATGCAGTTATAAAAAGTGAGGGTTGAATATATACAAAATTAAAGAAAATAATGAGGATTTATGAGTATTTTTTCTGTAGTTAGGAAAATGAATGAAGAAAACGTTTTAAGGAGGGGTTTATAAGAATTCTGGATATATTTGGTTAAAAGCATCCCTTATGGAATCATAGACAGGAAGAGACAAAGGTAAGGGAGAGGAGATGGACTGATAGAAAGAAAATATTTCAAATGTTTGTAATTAAACATTTAAGGTCAGAATTGTCAAGTCTGTGTTGGTGATGTTAAAGTAATCCTAATCTGTATTTTAAAATATGATAAATGCAGATAGGAGCGAAGTTTAGAAATTATAAAGTGTGTGTGAGAGAGAGAGAGAGAGAGACGGTTTACAGTTGTAGACACCTTTGTTACCGATTTGCCACATCGAAGGACGAAGTACTTTAAAGCTTTGATTGATTAAATAAAGGTTCAGATGATAGATTCACAGGTAACTGACTTATGGGCCACCCTGTACACAGAAATTATTTTTTAAAATTTCCACGAGAAGGCTTTAGTAAACTGGTGGCAAATCAATTCCAAACATCCAAGACTACAAAGCAAATGCTGTTTTTATTGTTGGATTTTTTCATTTTTTGTCAAAGCTAAATTATATAATGTGGTGGTTATTAGATGGGTCAGGCTCTTTGCTCCTGTGCACACCAGTAGTCATATTGTGTGAGTAGCTGTAGCATTTCAAATTTGCATTAGCAACAGGCAGGCAGGCATTACTGGGCTTCACTTGCAAGACTGGAGCACATTTCAATTGTGTGTAATAAGACACCTATATCTTTTACTTTTGAAAGATGGGTGGTCTGCTTTTATCATTCTGTAGTATTTCTGATTACTGCAAGCAACAAGTGGTTTTCACTTGTTATCCATTCCTTGAATGTCAATCATTTGTTTATTTTGAAGGACGACTTTCCCCATTGCATATATCTGCTTCGTTTCTCTCCTTGCCTACAGAACATCACCATCTCTTCCTGATCACAGATATCCTGATTATAATCACATGCAAAAAGAGACTGTCAATCAGGAAGTATGGCTGACCGTGTCACATGTATTGCTTTATTTGGATGATAACAAAGAGCATGGCTAAAGTACAAACTCTGGGTGTTTAGACCCATGTGTGCCAAGTATCTGAACCCATTTTTAGTTTTAGGGTAGACCTATGTTTTAGAGTGAAATGTAAACTTTTTACAAAAATAAAATCAAACCCTGTCATTGAGTTCTAATGGTATCTCTGTATCATTTACCCTTAGATTGCCGGTTGGTTTGCTAGTTCGATTGGACAGACATGAAATATCACTACTCACACATTGGTTTGGATCTATCAAAGGCAAAGTGTTTTCCCTATATATTGATGGCAGCAGATTGTGAAGCCTACTCTTACCTCTCCTGAAAATGCCAGCTTTCTACCAGTAAACCTTTTCAAGTTTTGTTCATTGTAAATCTACATTGCAATAGTGGAATATAGTTATAGGTGAGAGAGGCAAACTTCAAGCATTGTGTTGGTCAGTTCAGAATCCACCAACTTCGTTACATACACTTGGTTCTCCAGCCAATAAATATTGATCTTATCCGACCATTGTTTATATTGTTGACTCTGTGTCCTTTTGAGGCTTCAAAGATTCTGTTAGCAATTTAAAATACTTAGAAGGTATGCATCCTCCTCCATAAGTACTTTTAATTTACTGAGTTTTATGTAGGAGGGATACCAAAAGGATGGAAATGTTTTTAAAGAGGATGAGTCAATTTTTTATGGTTTATTAGTCTGTCTGCCTTTGATACATTTTTACAAAAGTTTTAAAATAATTGCAGTGTACAGTACCAGTTAATTATTAACACCTGAAGAATAGTCACTAAAAATTCATAAAGTTAAGATTTTTTTGAATGAACAACAATTTTAGATTTTACTCAGAATTTGCACAAGTTTTAAAATTGTATTCTCATTAGTTTTAATTCAGGCTACAATGATGTCCAGTCTTTCTTCATAAAAACAAAATCTTTTGATATATGGATCCGTTTTGAAATACTTTACAGATCTAATCAGGAGGATTTTCTCCCACCTCTCACTGTCTGCCATCTTTAATGTTGTCACATTTGGTGATTATTTGAGAAGCTCAGGTATTGTTCATTATGGTACAGATGGAAACTTTATTACTTTTATAGGCAAGAAATTAAATGTTTAAAATAAGTTAACATGGCCAACTTCCTGAAAACCAATTACTGTGGTGTTATTTATTATCAGATGCTTGAGTAAAAGATAACTATGATGATTATTTTGTTTCTTTTTGTTTTACAGATTCACACAGGTTCCAGTGATTAAATTTGCAAGAATCCATTCATTGGAAGTCAGACTGTCATAACCTGCTCCAGTTCTGGAGCTACTATTTATATGAGATACAATAATAAAAGATGGCAAGAATTTAATTGCAAAGAAGAATATTTATAGTAAATTACATGTAAATGAGACTTTAAAACACAGAGTGAACGCGACTGGTGATATAAAGGAACGGGAAGGCAACATATCACTGACAGTTAAGAAAGTCCATTGTGACGATACTGGAAACTATACCTGTGTAGTAAATAGAGAAGGTGGGATTGTTTATTCTGAAGCAGTACCTCTGATAGCTGCAGGTAAGACTGAGAAATTCTTGTAACTGAGATTAATTTTTTAAATTACTATTTACTGTGCTTGCTTTAGTCTGAATGTTAGTAGGAAGAGAGATTATAAGAAAACTCATTTGAAGATGGGACTAAAGAATTGAAAAAAGAACAAACAAACAAACAAATTTACATCTCAAAATATGATAAATGGATGGGAGTCTGACAGACCACCTGATATTTTATGTCCACTTTACAAGTTGTGGATCAGGTTGATTGTTGACTTTTGTGACATATCTTATGTCCAGTCTTGATGATAGTGTTACTGTGATATTCCTGGTTTTGTATTCAAGGTGAGTGTTAAAATCTTCTGTGTTTTACTGTGTAAATTGTTTGATCTGTTATCTGCCAGATGAGGCTGTAGTCATCTGCCTGCTTGAACATTTGGATGATTGCAGCGCCCTCTAGGAAGGATTCTAAAATGTGGTGCTCAGCTACAGTAAGACAGTAGTTGTATCATAATTTTGGGTTTGTCACACACCACTTTATGTGTATCTCAGTAGTTAGGGATAACAAGTTAGAGACAAACATTTAACTGGAGTGTTTTGTGGACAAGGAAATGTAAAGAATTCCCTGATGTTAAAAGAAATGCAGCTCTACTTTCTAGGCAGCCCATGTCCTGAACACTATTCTGACATGGAGTATGTTATCGAAGCAGACCACAGTAGTAACCTCTCTGTTATTGATAATCTGGTATTTGGCGTTTTGAGTTCTCCGGTCCACTTCAACCAGCAGCCAGGATTTGATTCGTTCATTGTAAACAAAGATAATGATACTGCAGGATAAGATAGTCTTGCACCCAAAGGAAAATATCACAATTTGGGCAAGTGGGGTTTTCCATAATTAGGAATGTATCAGGAATAGAAAGTAATTTTAAAACAGATTGTATTTAAACACTTAACTATAGTTTGTATTCAATAATGTCATTGTATAATTTTTGTTGTTTTGTGGTTGGTTCTTTCCGAATCAATGAATATTTAGCTGATTTCTTTATCACAAGAAAAGAGAGAATTAAAGTTTATTGATGGTATCTTTAGGTTCAGAACCTGTAATTATTATTTTGCTACCTTTGCAATCAGTAAGAATTAAGCCATTTCTTTTTTATGTGCTTATCAGCATAAAACTTATTATGAATGATTTACAAGTATAACAACAACAGAGTTGGAAGGTGACACTTTCTATGTAGTCCTCTTGCAATCAGGTCGATTTTTTATGTGGTGCCTCTCTTATTTCTGTCAAATACGTTAATCACTGCTAATTGCTTAAAACATGTTAGTTGGCAAGTATTTATGTAGGCTTGATTTCATCAAGGCAGGGTTAGTTAACTGGATGAAACAGTTGTTAGTGAGGGCAGAACCGGTCTACCTGACCGATTGCTGAACTGCTTAAAGACAATGGCACAAATCCAGTGATGCGTGGCCGCATGTGACCAGATTGGCTACAGTTCAACAACAGTTTAGTTTTCAACACAGGTCACATGACTGGTGTTTTCGATGGAGATTTATAATTGCGAAAAGTCAAATTTCTCTCTTATTTTATTTCTATTTTTCAAATTTGAGATTTATAAAATTAATTGATATCCCAGTACATGAACCTACAAACTATGTAGTGTATTGGTTTACCTTACAGTCAAACCAGAGTCGGTACACATCACATCCTTTAAGGTGAAGGAACAGACAACATTGCAGCTGTCATGTACAGGGAAGATGGGGAATCCCCCTGGAAATTTCACCTGGTTTTTATGCAGGGAAAATCAGACAAATTGCAGTCCTTTATCAGGAAATATTGAGCATGGAAATACAGAAGAAGTTCCAGGAAGTTGTCAGTATCATGGCACATCAACGTTGATGTTCAACCATTCTAAAGAGAGCATTGGGTTCTACATAAACTGTTTGGTGACCTACCTTGATGATGGAGGTGTTGACAATGTGACAGTGTTGGAAGAGTTTGGTTTTCCAGGTAATGAATGAGATTTACTATTAAATGTATATTTCAATAGCATCATTGTCAGTATTTTATAGTTATCAATCCTTAACAGGATAACGTGGTCCAGTTTTAACATTGACCAAGGTCAGTCATGGGATCCCTTATTCTTCAGCTGTGATTGATCACATGTTCGGGAGAAACATCAGATGTACAAAGTATCTTTCTGCTAATCTGAAATGGATCCTGTCTTTGTAGACTGTAGATGAAGTAGTGGACAAAACGCATTGCAGAGTCTGGTAGTTTTAGCAGAAGAATCAAGGGTCGTTCAGTGATTCTCTGGTCCAGTTGATGAGAGAGATTTTTTAAATATTGTGCTAGATGGCTGAAATGAAGAACTGCTGCTGCTCAAATCTTCAAAAGAGCTCTGAAGAAATGTAAAGAAACAACAAATGTTATGAAAAATGTACCTGGGCTACACTTTCCTGCTCCCTTTTTTTAGTAACCTCTGGTAAAGATCAGAAAAATGTTAAGTATACACCTTTGTGTATCATTCAGAAAAAGGTACTGTCACTATATGGAATAATAATAATAATAATAATACCTACCAAAGGGCTGTCTTTATTTTGCTAATAATAAGAATTAATGATTGATTGCTCATCGTGTGCTAAAATTAACTTTTTTGCAATATTTGACAGAAAGACGAAGCCACTCTTGGTATTGGCTCTCAGTTAACCAGCCAAATAGATAAAATTGTTTTATCATTTTAGTTTTTGATCAACGTTAAAAAAGAAATAATACACGATAAAACAACAACAGAGTTGTAATAAAACGACATCATAAGAATGGTAATCTGTTGTTGATCTTGATAAGACAGACCTCATACGGTGATCACTGAGACTTTCTACAACAGGTGTGTGGTACACCCAAAAATGATGAGGCTGGGTTTGTTCTCTCTATTCTTGGTAATTATTATCCTGAAAGAGGAAAATGACAAAACAAGTTACTTTAAATAACTAATTTATGGTAGATACACTAACTGTTTAATAAAATTGTCTAAATATATTGAACTGATGTTGCCATAGGTACAGGTCTTCATTTTAAAACTTTTCTTTCTTTGGTTTGTCACTTATTTCGTGCTTCAGGTGTGATTATTTTTATATTGGACAACTAAGTGCTCACATTGAAGACATTTCTCCTTTTAGCTAATGTCATGTTATAGGCTATTTAGAGTGTGGCCAGACTCAGTGACACATTATAAAGATGTCAACCTTTCTCATGAATTTGTGGCCATTATTATTATTATGAAGCTGACCATTTCAAATGTTGCTGCAGCACATTGACCTGGATGGCCATCAACAGGGACGCCTTGACAAGAACATGTTATTATTTGCAACATCCACACTCGAACAAGGTTTTCTTGCTGATCTAATTAACAGAAATTAGCCAAGGAGGGTCTAATGCTATCTTCTTTGACTTCACTACAGAGGTTGTATAGCAGGTAAAACTTTTCTGTTTATTAGCTACAGAATACTTCAAAAAGTCTGGTTGGAAGACATTTCTAGCAAAACGTTTGAGAATTAGTGGCTTTGACTTTCTGATGCGTCCAGGTTTCATCATTTGGTCTGAGATGGTCAGATTGTTGTCTTTGGTACCTTAGTCTTTTGTCCACATTTGAGCGTGTTGGTTTGGAGCATCATGGTATGGGGTGCAATCTAGTGTGGTGGAAAGAAAGCATTGGTGTTTATCGTAGGATGTCTCATTTATGCTTGGTACATTGCTATTTTAAAGACGCATCTGCCATTGTGTGAAGAAGGTATATTGAGATTCACTACCTGTATTCCTGAGGATTTGGAAGAAAAACCAAAGTATTTAACTTCTTTGGGTACCTGAAAACCCTAACGCGAATCCAGTTTTCTACTCTGGATTGTCAACTAAGTTCAACATGACATCTCACCATTTTACGTTGGCATTAAATGAAGTTATCACAAACAAAAGGAAATCTGCTGCAGGCTGTGATACAAAATCTCACTGATTCATTATCAAACATCCCAGAAGCTATTTGTTGCAAAAGTGGCTCAAGCAAATATTAGCATATAGAATTCCCCTTTATTGCTGATCCTGCAATCAGTTAAGATATTATAATAACAAAAGGTTTGCCAAATTATTACCACAGGGCCTTCCTTGTACAATAGCTAGTTTGCTAACAGAAATCTAATGTGCAATGTTTGTCCATGAAAAAATCACAAATATTTTTGTATTGATTCCCTAGTTATTTTGTGTGTTGTAAGTTGTTTTGCCGATGTGACAATTTTCCTGTTGTCTTTGTCAGATTTTTGACTCAATTCTTTAGGTTAATGATTATGTAATCCCAATGTAAATGCCAATAGAGGGCTTGAATTTTAATTGATATTTTAAATATTTTAGCGTTTACATAATTGCAGGATTAATTTGGCTTACTCCCTTAAAGTTTTCAGGCTCGCTCCATTTATAATGGGATCGCTTATTAGTTTAGAAATCTGACTGATTTTTCTTAGTTTATATTTTGACTTGAATTGAGAATGGAGTGTTTGATTTAGTTTGGTTTCACTATTTATTTATTGACTGACATCTATTGTTTTCTGCTTAAACGTGCGGCCACAATGTGTTGATTTCCTGGGAGGTGGTTTGATACTATCGTTTTCATAGGTAATTTTGACCAATCAGAATCCAGACTTTAATTTTATGCAATACTTGATTTGATTCAGAAACCGAGTGAGTGTATTTCCATCTATTTTCTTTAAATAATGTCAGATCTTAAACTATCTATTTTAAAGAGGTTCTCTTATGTCATTAGAAGCATTTGATTACGGATGCTGCTTACAGGTGATAGCTGTTGAGAAAATGATTATTTGTGTGGAACTTTCACAGAAGAGAAAACCGAAGGTGAATTTGACTTCATTAGTAAATTTGGATTAAATAAGGTATTTTGTGCTTTGGCGATTTGCTAATTCATGTCACAATTTCACACCCAAGATATTTATTTTCCATTATTCAAACTTTACATCATTAAAATTTGTAGATACACTCTACATCTGTTTGTTTTTGATATAAAATGATTTTGAATTCTAGTATCTTGAATTATTGTGTTACGGCTATTTTGAATACTTGATGAGGTCTGTGTCTCAAGATAATTAACTATTCCATTTCTATTACAATTTTTTATCTTGTCCAGATGGATTTTCCTCAGTTTTACACACTTTGGACTTATTGTTGGTGTTTCCGCTCTAGTTTTTCATTCCCGCCATCTCATTTTTCATCTGCAGAATGATCAAAAGAAAGAGAAAAGGAAAATCAGGTTTGTTTGTTTTTTTTTTAATATCTTAATAATTTTATTCATCTGAACTGATTTTGACTAATTGGACATAACTGTAACCTTTATCTGAGCCGTGAATAAGCATTTCTGTACAAATCAGTTGATCATCGTTGTATTTCATTGCTAATTAATTCAAGACAAGTCTCTGGTAGTTTGACATCTGTATCAAAGGGGAGAGAACTTTTTCGAGTGGTTTTATTCGAATTATAAAGTGTTAAGTATGAAAAAGAAATGTAATCTACTACTTGATTGTTTTGTTGTTGAAGTTTACTGTATGTCTGAAATACTTGAGAGCGCTTGATTTTTTTTGTGAGAGAAAGGTGCTGTGAAGATTTAGCATGAAAGCTCATGCATTACTAAGAGAATTGTGTCCAGGGTTCCTAATTTAAATAAGTGTCATTGTATTGGGAACCATTGCTCGTCTCCAGCAAATATTGCGCATCCCGGCGAGATTTTTATATATTAATATTTCTCTCATTAGGTTTCTGAAATAGTAAAAGTGCCGAATAAAGGGATTATTTTTGTACACTTCTGTTGTTTACGTTTACAGAACTGTTTCAAAATTATCTTAATAGTTACATTGGGAAAAAGAAAAGGAAAAGAGAGGTAACCCAAGTTACCTTTGTTAATTTGTTTGGCTTTTCTTCCAAAATCAAAATAATTGGCAGATCCTGTTTTTATCCTTTTTGTGAAGATGCACAAAATTAAAATAGACAATCAATAATACCAGAAATGATGATGATGATGATGATGATGATGATGTTGTTTTCTGTGGATACTTAGTCACATTTGTGGAATATTCCAGATAAAAATGTATATTAAGAATCTTATTTGTCTGTTTTTTGATATATAAGCGGAGGACCTTAATGCTGATATTTTCTGTTATATTTGGAGAGTTGTGGATAATCCTCCAGGAATGTTTCCATAACGATAAGAAATGCTAAAGTTAGTTCATGCTATTACCATCAGCTTCAGCCAGCTTGCACAGATGGCTATAGATGATGATGATGATGATGACAAAGTAAAATTAGTTTTTACTTCATCAGGGAAATCATACAAGCAAACTTATGGATAGAAGAATGTTGGCTGTGTTTTGTTAATAGTCATTTTATGTTTTTTCCGAAATGTAAAAAAGTACTCTCAGTGTATCATTTTTCATTCAGTCATTGAGGTTTCATTTAAGGATCGCAACCTTGGCTGGTCTACTTTCGACAGATATGATTCCCCTTTTTGTGTATTATTTGTTTATTCTACGTGAGCCAAACTCAGCGACATCCCAATAACTTTCGACCCTGAAATTTGAGATAACAAAAGAAAAGCCCTGGTGGTTGTGTGTCTTGCAATCTTGTTAATGGTAATTCCTAGACAGTGCACATAATAGGCAAGACCTATATAAGACCTACATAGATATTGGACACCATATTGCATTGGTCATGTGACAGCAGCTATCTGCACAAATGGCAAAGTACGCGTAACTAGAGTAAGAATTGTGTGTACATAGAATTACATGCACTGACATTTTCTGTTACAAATGCATTAAAATAAGAATCAGAAATTAGAGAAGTTGGTAATCATCTTTTGCTTTAAATTTTCTTTGTACACAATGTCGATAAAGTCTTTGAAGTTAACCTTGCAGTGAAACGTGTGTTCAGAATGTTTTAACCTCTAGTACAAAATATCACAAACTCTACACAAGACCAAAGGGGCAACAGGTTGGTGGACTTCCTCAGTATCCCTGTCAGCATTCTTGACCATTGGACATTCAGATGGCAGGAATGGCTGATTGCTCTGTAAACAGTGGATGTTTGAGGTAACCGAGTTGGAGATATTGAGATTTCACTAATTCTAATACCTAGAGAGTGGCGAATAAATGAAAGGTATGCTAAAGTAAATTTTAATATTCTTTTTCTCTCTCTCTTTCCAGAAAATTCTTCAGTGAAAGCAAGGTACTGTGTGTATTTTGTTTTTTTTTTTTTCTAAAAGAATGTAATTTAGAATGTTAATTGTCTTTATGAGACAACAGAGTAATTACCAGCAAATCTCATGTCCACAGTTATCTTTTACTGTGCCCCAAATTTTCTTCCCGTGAACCTGACTCTCAGTTTAAAAGTGGTACATTTCCAGTGGTTAGCTGTATTCTCAGTCCCCTCACCAATTCTGAGAAAGATCCAGTTTGTAATATTTTGACCAGCTAGAGAAACAATTGCTGAAAAACACACAAGCTTGCCTCGCTGTTTGGTGATTCCTCCCTTATTTATCTGTAAAACAAGTTTCAGGAAATATTTGAGCGGTAAATCTGCATGCAGACTCTGCCTTGTCATAGGATATGATTGATGGTCAGACAGGTTAAATTAGTTATAACTTTCAGTTTTTCACTATAATGCCATGTATTGCTCATAATTTCATTTATTTTTAAGTTACTCATAAAAGTTTACTGTTCTCATCTTAACTATTAGAACATCAGGAAAGTACCTCCTGAATCTTCAACAATGTAAAATTGTTCAAGATAAACGCAGAGAAGAACAGCGCTGGAGCACATGAGCAGGAGGACTGATCTTTTTGTGTCTGAATATTGGTACAGTAGGTAAATAGCAAACGTTGATATGCGAGTTTACAACCTGGTCCCAACACGCAAGAAAAACTGCCACATTTTACACCACTGAATCTGTATACATTAAACCGGCAACAAGGGCTTCAGAGTATTTAAAACTCAGCCAGAGTTCATCATCAGTTAATGAAATGTACAGAGAACCGCAAATAACAAAGAAAGTGACCGGTATCTATAAATCTGGTTGGGAGGGAAGAAGCAAAGCGTATAAAGCTGAAGGTAACAAAGGGAGACGGAAGTTTTGTTGTGATTTGGTCTAAATAGGCTGTAAATACTAATGAGAAAGGAATCTTGAATATCAAATTTGGAAGTCCTTAGAATTTAAGGCCAGAATCTTGGCATCATTCAAGTTAAATGTACAATTTCTATTTGAAGCTAACAAACTTTGTTGTATTTGCAGCAGGGATCAGCTGTACCTTAATATGCAGTCATTCCAACAGCCTATAAATTACACTGTGCCTGAGAGCATCTACATCGACATGGTAAGTGTTACACTTATTTCCTGTCACACTTACAAGTGAAGTGGTCCTTGCCAAACCGTGGAAAAGGAAAGTTTTTCTGTTTCCTTAATTATGCACTGTATATTTGCAGTATTTGTTTAGTCTGTACAGAATTTCAGCAGCTAATGTAGGTAGGTATTGATAAATAACTGATTTTGGCCACCAGTCACTATTGAGACAAAGTATCTTGGAATTCTTACCTCGATTCATTCAGCGTTAAATAATGGTACACTAATCTACACTTATTTCCAGAAATTAAGCAAAAATATTTCCCAAACAGTTACATTTCCATCATCAAATGTTCGACATAGACTCTTCTTCATGTAACACAACTTTTATCAAAGAAATATGCAAATTACCCAGTGCCACGGTGCCTTGACAGACAGTGTGCTCCTGGAACCATTCTTGAAGTGTATCAATTCTTGCCAGAAGACTGTCAGATGTCTGATGAACACACACAGATAAAGTTACTACATTGTATTGCAAATTAACGCTGTCTATACTTGCTACTAAAAGTGTGTAGTTGGAAGTGCGTTTTCCTTGTCATTATAATGTCACTAAATTCATCAAACAGTAGTCTCTTATTTGGGAAAATGAACTCTCCATGTCACATTTTATGTCAGTTATGCATTTTTTATGATATTTTATCCTTAATAAATGTATATAATTTATGTGTCAATATTGTCGTGGTCAGTGTACTTCAGGAACATCAGACTAACGTAGGGTGAACTTACCAACTGTTAACGCAAGATAACAGACAGACAGATTAAACCATTTGTTTTTATCTTTCACAAATATTTAGTTTTTTAGACTTAGCAGTTCAAGTGAACCAATGAATATGATAGGCAGCAGATCTGAGATCTAAGGTCAGCGCCATCTCTGATAACTGCATACAAGTAATACTTGCCATTAAAGAGAGAATACCACAAATTTGTTTTCATGCTCAAACAAAACACTTTTTTTGAAAAAAAAAACATAGAATGATTTTATTTATCATTGTTCCTACTTAAATGAAGTAAAAGTGAAAAAACCCGACGTATGTAAAGAAAATTCAAGGCAAAGGAGGTATGTCTGTTGTTGTTGCTTTTTGTCCAGTCTCATTTTTTTCTTCTCTTTTTATTTTATTTCACCTTTAAAAATTTATCCTGCTTATTTATCGGGTCAGGCATCGCCATAGTAACCGTAATTACTTTTGCTGGAGTAATTTCTGTTTTCAGAATAATTTAGCAAGAACCAGATAATTAAGTTTAAATCTCAGCTCGTAGAGGCCTTGTTTGTCAAGTTAATGGTTTGTCTTTGTTTAAATCTGTCAACAATGAAACTCTGCACATTCATGAAGTATGGATGGAATGAGAAGAGAAAAGAAAGATAGCGGCCAAACGTTCACCTTTAAGACTGCCATAGATGTGGTATTTGCACGGCATTAGGTATGACGTAGTAAATGTGAAATAAAAATGATCGTTTTCATCTCTAATGCAGGCACCATAGATAAAGTAAAGATGGAATTTTCACCCAGTGTCAAGAATCCAGGTGAGCTGATATCCATCACTAAAACAATTAATGTGGTCTTCCTTCTGTTAACAATAAACAAGTGTGTTATTTTACCTGCATGTTTTCTAATTCTACAAGTCTGTCCTTTATGTGGTCTGTTTAGAATTTTAAATAAATGTTTCAAAGTATTATTATTTGTTTTTGTTTTCTTGTTCTTTCTGCAAATTGTGAACAAATTCAGTCAGGTGGATTTCAGCGACATCTTAAGGATAATATTTAGTGTTAAAACTTGGAGAGGAAATTTTCTCTACACAAATCTGTTTGCTTATTTATTTAATGACTCATCCGGAAATAGTGATATTGTAATAAGCATCACCTGTTTTGTACAAAGATACAGAGTCATCATCAAACTTGCATAACTGAGGAAAAGGTAACAATAGTTTAAGGAGACTTTATAATTAAACCTCACTGTAGCTGGTGAGGCTTGTAGAAGAGATTTTTGTGTGTGTGAGTAGTCCAGATCTACCTCATGGCTGTATATGAATGAGTGAGTTACAGAACAGGCTCAAAACAAACAAATATTGGTGCGGATATGAGAAATCAGACTACTCACCTTCTTTCCGGACAGGTGAGATTACCCCAGTTTCTGTCTCAAATCAAGAGCTTACTGTCTGAATGGTCCCCTCGAGAATAACAATCTCCTATTCTCAGGATCACTGTGTGATGAAGTGATCAATAAAAATGTAAGGAATTTGTGGCACTCTGCTGAAAAAAATAACAAACAAATTTGTCCCCTGTTAACAAATTTTATCTTTAAATGGTAGATTGAAAAGATCAAACCAGAGGAGGATCAAGGACATACCACCCAGCTAGAAAACTTATCTGAAGCTGAATTATTGAAGTAGCCATTTTGTTATGTACGACAGACCTATTGAACGATCAGAGAAAGTTGAGTTTCACAGACTTGAGGGAAAGACCTGCTGTCTGCTCCGGTTTTGAACAGGAATTTCCATAATTAAATCCTGAAGTCAAAGAACTGCAGAGAGTCCAGTTTGAACTTTTGTAAGGATGGTGAAGGCATCTTTGTTGCATGTAGAAGTGAACAGCAAGCATAGAATAAGTGCACAACTGATAGTTATGAATTTAAAAACATTCTTTCGTCTAACAGCCAGTTACGAGCCAAGTTGTTTGTAAACGGATATCAGCCACTTCATCTTACTGTTGGCCAACTTCTGTAACTAACCCTGCCTGGAAATACAATTGTATGGTCTGAGGAGAGACTACTAATATTGTTTGAGCTTGATAAATAAAAATTTTACCTGAAATGCACAAAACTGTTAGTTGAAAAACATCTTTCTAGTAATCTTTTAAAAGTCTGGCTACCTGAAGAAAACTATTTAGTTTTGTAATGAAACTGCAAACCTTCAGTAAGATTTATTCAACATTTACCCTTTTTTAAAATCATGTTTCAGTTTTCACATCATTCAGTAAAACTCACTTTTTGCACATACAAACTGAATTTATAATCAACTTACCAGCTGACAGAAGTCCTGATTAAGATGAGATGTAAACGTGCTGCAGTTGTCTTAGATGGAATTGTTGTATTGTCGCAGTGTTTGTTCACATACAACCAGTATGTCTGATTCCTCAAGTTATAAAAATAATGGTGTAAAGTGTGCAGGGCACTTTAACTGACTTAAATTCCACATTATGGTGTCTTTGTGACAGTTATTATTTCCGGGTTGTCTCAAAGTATCCAGCAGATTTACTGACAAAGCCTGGATGTGTTGTTTCCAGATGCCCCATTAATAACGATGATTTCATGCACTCATTTGAGAGTTCTTCCAAACAAATGACAAATTTCAGTATTGGTCTGTTCTCACGGATCATGCCAGTAAATCCCAACTCTTGGTAAGCATCACTGTAAGCACACACTTTCTGTTTAAATTAAATTTAGCTGAATGTGTTATTTAGAGATTGTCCCTTGTCAGATTTAGGGAATGCTCTTCATAGCCGCCTCAAGTATATGAGAGAGATGGGGAATATCTGACTTCCCCGTTCCAGTGTTTTCTAAGAGTGCACGAGGGCAGAAAACGAGGTGGAGCAGAAAGAGATAAGTGCTGGGTAATAATTCTAGTCGGTCAGCATTGATGGTTGGTTGTTATGTTGTTATCACTTGTGGTGAAGAAGGTTTATTTCAGGAGTTGGCTAGTTTCCGGTCACCAGCACTACATCCTTCATAATTTAATTGTGGGTTCACCAGAGTTGATCCTAGCTGGGGGTGGTCATGTTGCTGTGCCTACAATTTCTACTTTGTGATTGCGTTGGCAAAATTATGGAAAACTGTTGGGTGATTAGAATTGATTTTAGTCTGGGGGCAGGATTTTTCTTTTATTGGCATCCTGTCAGTATCTTCTTATGTTTTGTCCTTACCAGCAAAACTTGGCTCTGACGAATTGAAAGTGAGGAATGTTATTATTATTGTAGCTGCTCCCTGTAAATTTAACTTAATTTTGGCAAACCTATAAAATCACTAACAAGTGGTGACCACTAGCTAAAGAAACATTTGCTAATCACCAATTAGTGACAGCTTCAGTAATTACGGTAAATCAACAGGGACCAACAGGCTAAGCTATACTTCCTGTTACAACTTACACTGAAAACCAGCCAGGAGGGGAGCATGAGAAAAGGGGACAAATGTGTATTGTTGATACAACCATACAGTACATCGCACTTCTCGCCTGTGATGTGCATGTTGTCAAGAGAAGGTTTTTAATGCGCACTGCCTGCAAAGGAAGTTATCCTGAGCTTTTGGCTCGGTCAGAGACAAACTGGACAGTGTAATTGGTGTATGAAGGATGTGATATTCGCTAAATGATCAGGTCCAGCTGTAGTCACAGTTGAAAACATTCTTCTTAGGGTGGAAGACATTGTTCTGTAGGTCAGCGTGATGCTACACACCAAAGTGTTTCCATAATAGTTATCAGTAACAGTTCAACGAAGTCTATAGAACAACGTTTCTTAACGTTTAGCAGAGTGACAGAGATGCATATGCAGTAATATTTGTGACATTTCCATAGCTACTCAAAAATCTGACTATTTCTTAGTATGTTCCTCACAGTTGACAGTTTAACAAAGAAACATTTTATTATTTTCTTTACTGAAGTTTTCCAATAATAAGAGAAATATCAATTAAAAATTCAGATTGATGAAAAGTAATGGAAATTTTAATTTAGTGTCAAGAACTACATTTTAAAAAAAAGATGTTTGCTGCTATTCTATAGCTTAGGTTGTGTGTACAGACAGAAATGCAACGATGGAATGCTCCGAATGTCTGATTGAGGACAAACTGGCTTTAGAGAAGTAATTAAGTGACTGATGATGGACCATATCTTCTAGTAGGTCGGGAATCATTTGAGCAAACGTGAAGTAATTTAGCTCAGTTCAGCTACAAGGAAGATAATTGCCAATCCACATGACTGTTGCTCAGTTATTCCACACATTAACTAAAAAAGAAACTTTCTGATAATTAATGTCAATAAACAGACAGTTGAGTTCAGCAGAATGATTTTTCACGTAAGCTTTCATTTTTTCTTAATAAAA
Organism: Nautilus pompilius; assembly: GCA_018389105.1. NCBI lineage: Eukaryota > Metazoa > Mollusca > Cephalopoda > Nautilida > Nautilidae > Nautilus > Nautilus pompilius. The sequence continues at coordinate 514,366 of JACATO010000946.1, read as the reverse complement.
TTTTTTCTCTTCATAGAATTTTCAAATAATTCGATAAATGTTATTTTTTCTTTGTTTTGTGTGGCTCACCACCTGTTATATGAACAAAGAAATGGTATATACTGTGTAACAAAGAGGTAGGGAAATAAAGTCAGTCATCACTTTTCTTTACCAGAAAAAAACACAAGTAATGTACAGTAATGGAAATAACCATAGAAAAAACCACAGGATATGCATTATTTCAAAATAGACAAAAACTCAAATGAATATGTTGTACAGCTGCTTAGTTCTTGGTATGTAAGCTCTATGCTTTATACAGAGCAACACACTTTGTTTTCATGGGTTATGAATGCCTGACTATGGAATGTTCTAAATAATCTTATAGCACTTTGGACAATTCATCCAAAGTGTTTGGTTGTCGTTTGATTGTCACAGTTGATGTATCACCCAACATAGTCCCAGTGAAGTTCATATCAGGATTTTTTGCAGCCCAAGGCATCTTTGTGAGTGATCCATCAGCCTCTTTACCTTCCAGATAGTTTTCGGTACATTAACTGCATTCTCTGAGGTCATTGTCATGTTGGAAGATGAATCTCTCTGCTCATGAGATGCCATCCTGACGGAATAGCACAGTGAGTGAGAACCTACCTGTGAGCAGTCGGTATACCTTTGATTTTCTACAAAGATCTTTACTGGCTCATTGTCTATCATGTAGAGAACAAACGCTGTGGTACTTAACATCACTTTTGGAGAGCTTAGGCTTCCTTTCTCAGTGTGTCAACAGAAAAGGTTTCGTGTAATCTCTTGAGATTCTTGCATACAGCTCTTTTTAAAGTATGAAGTCATGCTTCACACTAGCTAAGACTGACTTGTCCTGTACATTGTCTTCTCAGGAGCCATAGTATTCATTGAACTACAATGATATCAACACCTTTGCTTTTAAGAACCTACTGCAAGTGTAGTACCTTCTGATTGCTTGCTCGGCAACAATCACAGCATCCCATATCGACACATGACTGCAGTATGGAGTGTTTCATTTTTACACTTGAGTTGCAATTTTATCACAATATTTGCATTTTATAAGCAGATTTTCCTTTGTTACTATACTTATTCCAAATACTAATATATAATGAATGAAGACAAACATTTGGAGGAAAAGGGCAAAAAAAAGAAAGAAAAGTTTCTGCTAAGCTCCAGTGGCTCCACCTACATTTTAACACTAATAAAGGTTTCAACAAATGACTTCATTTGTGATTTTACTAGAATGATTTGTTAAGACTGGTTTAAACCTGATGCACGTGATGTGGCACATTCTTGGTAGTTTGCCCCTCTTAAACAGTTTTATTATTTGGTGCACTCTAACTTTCAGAGACCTCCAGAAGAAAGAAAAGCTGTATCCAGTGATGACGAGATGGCAGAGTCATTTATTGACGAAATTGCAACAAATGGTTGCTCCATGCCCCAGTGGTCAGTTAAAAGGATTCTGTGGATGATGGAGTTGGTAGAGCAGCAGAAGGCCTTGGGTTAAGGAAAAGTTGTTATGTGCGGCATTGCTGGGAAATACAAAAAAAGAAATTGGTTGATGTCAGGAAGAAAAAACAGAAACTAACAGAGCAGCAGGAAAGAAAAAGAAATGGCTTTGGTGAAAAATGAGAGAGAAAAGCCTGAGGACAGAGAGAGAGAGAGATTGCGAGGTGTTCAGAATGTTGTCAAAACTGGAGAGAGAAAGGAAGAGAAGTCCTGAGTCAGAATAAGATGATGAAAGAAAAGAGTGGCATTATCATCATCAGAAGCTGAAAATTTCACTAAATGTTCAAGAAAAACTATACAGGGATACAACTGACTGACAGAAAACACTGATGACTGACTGGCCAGGTAAATGTTGAAATATTCCCAAAGCAACAAAGATTGCGAGAGGAAGCAAAACGAAGTGCTTCAGTGGAATGGTGTGGAGGAACATGGATAATGAGGACACTGTTAACCCAGAGGAAAATGATGAGGTTAAAAGAACCTGAATAATAAAAAGAAACAACAAGAAGACAACCAGTGACCTAGAGTGGAGAAAGGGGAGACTCTTGAGGACCCATTAATTAACTAAGATTCACTCTCATCATCTGTATTGAAACACACCATGGCTACAGTGGCACCAACATCAAAGAAGAAGGAAACACAGGTAAAGGTAAGCATTTTAATTCTCTTTATTTTGCCTTCAGTTAAAGTTTTTGGCTGTGACTTAAAACAACAACAAGAAGACATTAGATACTTTTTACTTTTCTCTCTCTCACTTTAATGGAGCTCAGTCTGCTACATAGCTTCACAATAATTTTGTTTGAAGACCTTGATTGTGTATTTATTCCCCTAAATTGGCTGGATTTAGAGAGTGGGGAGATAGTGCAGGAATAACTTTATTTGCTACCTTGAGGGATCAGTCCAGTATTTAGTTGGTACTTTGGGTTTTTCCGCCATAGCAGATTCACCACCTTCCCAGAACACCAAAAGTGTGTGTGTATGGTCTGTTGTCCACTGTCAGAAAGTGTGTATAGTGGAATTTACTTTATGCCAGCAAACTGAAGACAAGCGTAATCAAGAATTTGTTGGAATTTCACTAATCAAAATGTCCTGTGATATGTGAATGAAAGATGGCTATTCATCAGTTAAAGCTGAGTTGCTAGCTGCATTGTGCACTAAATGTTAAGTACAGTGGATGTTAAAGAAATTACAAGCAGCTTTGAAAAGTCGGTATTTTATTAAGTAAAACATTTGCTGGCTTCATTAGTGAGTAATTGGCTGAGCTTTGTACAGTCATTAGCCACACTACCAGTGATCTTCCACTGTTGCAGGGACAACTGTTCTCCATGTTGCCTCCACAAATTCACTGCCTTCTCTGGATGAGAATGAACTGTGACATCTCAGTAAACATAGGTCCATTTGGCCTGTATCCGCCACCTGCAAGCTATGCATGGCTGGAGTCTATGAGGTGTCTCTCTCTGTCATGGATCAAACCATGTATTGGCTACAGCCAAATGAATGTTCAGCTTATATTGGATAGTATCCCAAACTTGCCTGCATTGCTGATGTAGAGTCGTTAGCATCACATATTGGTTTTTCAGGCTTCTCTCTGCAGTAAATTTGTCATAACGATCTTTTGCTTTGGGTCAACCATTGCAGGGTCTCTCTTAGGTTCTGTCATTTACCTGATATTGCTGCCATCGCTGACTGTACACAGACTTTCCAGCTTGAAGCAAATCAGCTGCATGTTATTAAAATATGTAAATAACTAGGTAATCTTTAGTAGTGTGGAAGTATTTGGTTTTTCTTGTATGTAAATGAGTAAATTTAGTGTGGTGTTTATAGTAAAATGTAAACATTAGTTTGGTTTGATGTTTGTTTTGTAATCTATATGGTTGGTTCTCGTTGCATTTTGTTCATTTTTGCACCAGTATTTCTATTTTCTTTCATTTTTAATGTTGCCAACAGCTGCCTGAATCTCTGTTCCATTTAAATGTTTCATTTTGACAGCTACTGACTGAAACAGCAGATAGGTACTTGAGGATTTGAGAAGATAATGTATATACTGCCTACAAATCAAACTATTATTCAGCTTTTAACAGAAGAGGAAAAATAGATTGGTCAGATTGTGCATAGTTGTTAGTACCAGTTTAATTAGTGATGAATTATTAATTCAAATATTTAAAAATATGCAAACAAAATAATACCTGTTAGTTCTTAGATTTTTAAGACATTTGGGAAACTGTTAGTTTACCAGGTATTAATCTGTGGATCAAGTGAGACCACCCACCTGGATTTATCTCACCCAGAGTTGTATTTTTTATCACCTTTTTCTTGTGGATGCTGTCTAGAGATGTGTTTGTAGCTGCCTCTGATGGATTAATAGACTCAATGGATAATCTCATCAAATCAAGTGAACCCAACTGTCCTCTAAAAAATTTAATTAAAAAAATGTCTAATGTTTTAAATAAATAGAAAATAACTGTGGCCCTGACCGGTCAAAAGAAGGATATGACCGGCATAGTTAGAAAGCCAAACAAAACTTTGAAATAATGAGATGCTAGATTGGGTACCTGGTGCTGCACACCAGGCTCTGGTACCCTTGCATCCTGAGGTAGAGGCTGCTAGGTTGCCGATTTTTAATGAGGCCAGTGATCTAAGTGTAATCTGTAAAACTTTTGAAAAGTGGCCTTTTTGTGGCCTCAAAAGGGCCTTCAAGCCAACTTTTTGGTAGCTTAAAGCCTGTCCAGATTCTGAAGTCCCTACATCCAAAATCTGATGGTGGCTAACCTATGTCCAGGTGAATGTAATTATGATACATGGGAGTAAGAGGTTAATGCACAACTTTTCTTCTAGTTTCTCTCCTCCAATTTTTGTCATCTTATTCCAATGTTGCAGTTATCCCCTGTCATTCATTAATGCTGATATTGTGGATTTGTTGCAGAAGATGAAGAACGTGAGTATACTGCGTCACCTGATCCCTTGTCATCTGTGAACAAAACGTGAGTGAGCCTTAACATGAAGACATTAGGTGAGTGATCTTTGAAGGGGAGCAATTTATTGTTGCTACTGCTGGCAGCCATTGCCAACCATAAACAAGCAGTTCAGACTGTAGTTTGGCTAGGATATGACTTTCATGAAATCTACAAACTGTAGACAGATAGTCTAAGTGTGTAGTAGATAAATTGTGTTGCCTTATACCATGAAAGTATAGAATGACAACGGCCATGTGTACATCTTTCGAGTCAGCCTGTGTACTAGACTACTACTTAAGTACTTATCGTTAACAAAGAGGCAGCTTTACGTATATTATTAATATTTTTATGTGCTCTGTATGCAAATAGTATCAAGTATTGTCTAGCATTCTTTCCTTTAATTGCGTAAATCGGCGGCGAGAATTTCTGCTGTTTTAATCAGTAGATAAAAATGAGTCACTTCTTGCTGCTGTCAGCTCAACTCCTGTTTATGATCATTGGTTTAAAAAATGATTTCATGAGATTGGCCGGTTTTCTTTCAACTCCAGTGGGTGGTTATTGTTTTAATCCGGTTTTTAATTTCCCTTTGGATTTAGTCATCTTTGATTTCAACCCTCCAGACCCCTTTTAACCTCAAAAGTATGTCAGTCCAGGACACTTCAAAGCTTTTTATTGAATTCTCCACTAAAGATATCACAGCAGCATTTAGCATGAATGGGAAGCTGGTTGAAATCTGTGGACTATTTTTAACAGTAGAATACTAGGACTGGTAAGAAGACTAAAGCTGCTTTGGAAAAGTGTTTGGGTAGTGTAACAACATCATAGCTCTTCCTGGTTGCACAAGCAAGGGTTTTACTTCAGTCTGACCAGCATGGTGACTTCATTTTCCCCTCACAAACTCTCCATCTTAGTACTGTTATCCTGTGGGTACTGTCAGAGTTCTGAAGGTAAGGCTGTTGAACTTTGATAATGTGTATTTATTTATCTCACCTGCTGGCTGTCTCAGGCTGTATTTCCTCCATCAGTTACTCCTCGTCTGTTTACGTCCATGTTTGTGGACTAACGAGATGGTAATTATTTAGGTGTTGATTGTTAATAATATTTGTTTTATAATAACGGATATCGCTAAACAATTAAAAGATAATGATAATTAGTTAGAAATTAAAATAAGGGTTGAATACATCAAATTAAAGGAAAGTATGGGGATTTACTAACATATTATCTTTTCTCTGCAGCTAAAAGATTTATCCAAGAAAAGTTTAAAAGGACAGTTTTATAACTATTGATACATTTTGACCAAAAACTTCCCTTTAAATATTGAAGTTTTATTTCACCAGCCCTTTACTAATAACTAGTATTCATTCATCTGTTCCCCATACAATGTACATAGGTAAATTATACTAATTCTTTGTCTGGCGGGAGCTTAACTTTTATCTTTACAGATCAATTGTTGGGTTCTTCCTATTGTAGAACTATAAGAGTTCTTTATTTTTTTGTGTTCTTGATAGATAATTGATAAATTATTTGTATGCCCCAGTCAGATCATCTTAATTCAGGGAAGACTGAAAGGAAACATCTCATCACTGGGGTTAGCTGATGTGGCCTCGGAGTCATTGTTGAGAAAGTTACCAAATATTGCCTGAAGGTGACTGACCAACAACAGTGGCAGACAACGAATATGAGAGATTTTCCTGAATAGAAGGACGGAGAATTTAGTAAATAATAATCTCACAAGTTAAACTAGTCAAGCAAAATGTAAAGAAAATTTTGAATGAATAAGTTGCTGATAGTAACTAAATTTCTGCAGTAATTTCCTGTTGCAGTTGCACATCTTTTTCAGAAGAAACTTATTAGATTTTATTCAGCATTTACTCAAATCTTTCAATTGAAAACTTGTCATCTGCCTCTGTATACATTATAGTGAATCCAGTCGATCCTAGCACTGACATCATCCAGGAAAATCTCCTCTCACTGTCTGCCATCGTTAATGTTCTCCCATTAGTTTGGTGAGGATCAGTTATTGTTCATCACGGTACAGAATGTTATTGTAAGAAGATTCGATAAATCATTTCTGTCATGATGATCTACCATCTTTTAGACTTTTCATTTTATTTTGATTATTTTATTTTTATAGTCCAGAAATTAGATGTCTAATCATAAATAAGTTAGTGTCCACCCTTAGAAGGTAGTGTTTTTCTTTTATGATGGCAGACATAAAAATGGCTTACAACAGAATTCTTGAAAACCAATTACTGTGGTGTTATTTATTATTAGATGCTTGAGTAAAAGATAACTATGATGGTTATTTGTTTGTTTTTGTTTTTACAGATCCACAGGTTCCAGTGATTAAAATTGGCAAGAATCCATTCATTGGCAGTCAGACTGTCATAAACTGCTCCAGTTCTGGAGCTGCTAATTTATATGTGATAAAAATAATAAAAGATGGCAAGAATTTAATTGCAAGGAAGAATATTCATGATGAATTATTTGTAAATGAGACTTTGGAACACAGAGTGATTGCAACTGGTGATATAAAGGAACAAGAAGGCAACTTATCACTGACAGTTAAGAAAGTCCATTGTGACGATACTGGAAACTATACCTGTGTAGTAAATACAGAAGGTGGGATTGTTTATTCTGAAGCAGTACCTCTGATAGCTGCAGGTAAGACTGAGAAATTCTTGTAACTGAGATTAATTTTTTAAATTACTATTTACTGTGCTTGCTTTAGTCTGAATGTTAGTAGGAAGAGAGATTATATAAAAAAAACTAATCTTAACTCATTTGAAGATGGGACTAAAGAATTGAAAAAAGAACAAACAAAGAAACAAATTTACATCTCAAAATATGATAAATGGATGGGAGTCTGACAGACCACCTGATATTTTATGTCCACTGTAGGAGTTGTGGATCAGGTTGATTGTTGACTTTTGTGACATATCTTATGTCCAGTCTTGATGATAGTGTTACTGTGATATTCCTGGTTTTGTATTCAAGGTGAGTGTTAAAATCTTCTGTGTTTTACTGTGTAAATTGTTTGATCTGTTATCTGCCAGATGAGGCTGTAGTCATCTGCCTGCTTGAACATTTGGATGATTGCAGCGCCCTCTAGGAAGGATTCTAAAATGTGGTGCTCCGCTACAGTAAGACAGTAGTTGTATCATAATTTTGGGTTTGTCACACACCACTTTATGTGTATCTCAGTAGCTAGGGATAACAAGTTAGAGAGAAACATTTAACTGGAGTGTTTTGTGGACAAGGAAATGTAAAGAATTCCCTGATGTTAAAAGAAATGCAGCTCTACTTTCTAGGCAGCCCATGTCCTGAACACTATTCTGACATGGAGTATGTTATCCAAGCAGACAACAGTAGTAACCTCTCTGTTATTGATAATCTGGTATTTGGCGTTTTGAGTTCTCCGGTCCACTTCAACCAGCAGCCAGGATTTGATTCGTTCATTGTAAACGAAGATAATGATACTGCAGGATAAGATAGTCTTGCACCCAAAGGAAAATATCACAATTTGGGCAAGTGGGGTTTTCCATAATTATGAATGTATCATGAATAGAAAGTAATTTTAAAACAGATTGTATTTAAACACTTAACTATAGTTTGTATTCAATAATGTCATTGTATAATTTTTGTTGTTTTGTGGTTGGTTCTTTCTGAATCAATGAATATTTAGCTGATTTCTTTATCACAAGAAAAGAAAGAATTAAAGTTTATTGATGGTATCTTTAGGTTCAGAACCTGTAATTATTATTTTGTTTCATTTGCAATCAGTAAGAATTAAGCCATTTCTTTTTTAAGTGCTTATCAGCATAAAACTTATTATGAATGATTTACAAGTATAACAACAACAGAGTTGGAAGGTGACACTTTCTATGTAGTCCTCTTGCAATCAGGTCGATTTTTTATGTGGTGCCTCTCTTATTTCTGTCAAATACGTTAATCACTGCTAATTGCTTAAAACACGTTAGTTGGCAAGTATTTATGTAGGCTTGATTTCATCAAGGCAGGGTTAGTTAACTGGATGAAACAGTTGTTAGTGAGGGCAGAACCGGTCTACCTGACCGATTGCTGAACTGCTTAAAGACAATGGCACAAATCCAGTGATGCGTGGCCGCATGTGACCAGATTGGCTACAGTTCAACAACAGTTTAGTTTTCAACACAGGTCACATGACTGGTGTTTTCGATGGAGATTTATAATTGCGAAAAGCCAATTTTCTCTCTTATTTTATTTCTATTTTTCAAATTTGAGATTTATAAAATGAATTGATATCCCAGTACATGAACCTACAAATTATGTAGTGTATTGGTTTACCTTACAGTCAAACCAGAGTCGGTACACATCACATCCTTTAAGGTGAAGGAACAGACAACATTGCAGCTGTCATGTACAGGGAAGATGGGGAATCCCCCTGGAAATTTCACCTGGTTTTTATGCAGGGAAAATCAGACAAATTGCAGTCCTTTATCAGGAAATATTGAGCATGGAAATACAGCAGTAGTTCCAGGAAGTTGTCAGTATCATGGCACATCAACGTTGATATTCCAAAATTCTATGGAGAGAAAGACATTTTACATCTATTGTTTGCTGACCTACCACAATGATGGAGCCGTTTACAATGTGAGCACATGAGAAAGATTTGATTATCCAGGTAATGAATGAGATTTACTATTAAATGTATATTTTAACAGCATCGTTTGTCATACTATTTTATAGTCATCAAGTCCTAGCAGTGCAAGTTAGCCCCAGTTTTAACATTGACCAATGTCAGTCATGGGATCCCTTATTCTTCAGCTGTGATTGATCACATCTTCACAAGTAAACATGGGAGCAGCAGCAGATGTACAAGGAATCTTTCTGTTAATCTTAAATGGAGCCATAGACTATGTGCAGTTTAGCCAGAGTTTGGTAGTTTTAGCAGAAAAAAAAAAACAAAATTATTCAGAGAGGAGACGATTCTCTGTATCAGTTGATAAAATAGATACTTTATATTATTTCAGATATTTGATTGAAAATACTGCATTTACTCAAATTCTTAAAAGGCCATTGAAACTCAAGGAATGAAAAACAGCAATATCTTTTGTACCATGCACCTGGTGTACACTTGTATTTTTCTTCAACTAATATTAAGCAGGATAATGTGGAGAACTTGTGTGTAGACACTGATGGTACTCTAAATGATGTCACTCAAAGAATCAGCTTCCAGTTCAGGCAACTTGAAGAGGAAAACAAAAGATCTTTAAAACAACTATCTATCTACCTTTATATTAAATTAACATAAGGTACAACAAAAGGTAATTAGATTTCACGTTTAATTTTATTGCTTGTGTAGAATTTACTTGACCCCATACTACTGAATTTCTGATGATTGCATTACCAGAATGTCTCCACTATTCCTTATTGGAGAGAAACTGATGATTATCTTGTTATTTTAAGTCTCTCTCTTGTTCACAAACATTCCATTGTTGGAATGTAAATATTGCTTCCCCTATTAGGCTTGTGGCTGTTTATTTCTGTGGTTAGTCAAAATTTGCTTGCAGCACAACTTTGTATTATTAACTCTCTTGCTGCTGCGAACACTTGTCACAGCAAACTGTTCAGTTTCTGTTAGTTATCCTTGCCAATAGTCAGCTTCCTGAACTGATTATTTTTAGATCCTGCACTTAAATCAATTCACACAGTACCTGTTGTCTGTGTTAACAAAGTATTGGAACAGGAACAACTCCCAAGGCTACAGTTGAGTTTTACATTTTACCCTGGCTTTTTGCTTTTTATAAACTCTTACCTAACAAAATATTTCTGCCTTGGAGAACATATTGTGTCCTCATCACAGCTAGTTTTATACACTACTTTTATCTATTTTTTTCCCTCTTTTTATGGTTGACTTGAGCTTCAGTATTTGGTTAGTAGAAGTGGAGTAACCATGTGAAAGAGAAACCAAAGCCCACATGAGTACCTGTGTTTCTGCCTGTTCTCCAACTACTGTAAAGTTACTTCCTTGTCATAGGTAGTCCTTTGTTAATGTTGAGATAGGGAGTTTTCTTTTTTACTATTGCATCATAACCCTTACTTCAATGTAAAGCCTCATTTGAGGTTCATCTTATCTTTTATGGCAGAGTATGTGAGATGAATTATTCGCTTGAGAATGGTTTGTTATAAAATTCTTTTCTATAAATTTGTTTCACTCTTAGCTGATTAAGTCTTTCCTATTATTATTACTTTTTCTTTATTTTCAGTAGTTTCTGGGAATGAAGATCAGAAAGACAGTAAGTACATCTTCATGTGATTTGCTTGTACCAGCTTCAATTTGTTATTAATTAATGTAATCTGAGGAATCTGACCATCAGCAACATCTAGAACATTTGACGAGATCCAGTTAACAGTTCTGCACAGATTACTTTATATCATTTTCTGGGAACAGTGCTTTGATCACACTTATAGAAAATAAATAGCTTAATCTGCCATTAATATTATTATTCAACCGGAATCCTGTTCAGTATCTTCTGAGTAAAACCTGGTTTACTACATAATTTGTATGGTGGTGAATTACTACCACCATGTCTAAAAGGCTGACTGGAAACTATAGCATCATGCAAATTTTTACGGGGTCTATTTCACCGTTTAACTATTTAAATACAGAAGGAAAAACAAAAAATAAATATTAAAATGAAGCCATATGATTATCGTTTTTGCGTCATGCATCAATGAATCTTTAAATGGCATTTTCATTGATGCAGAGATGAATTTTGCCTGCCAAAGTCTTGAACATGATCTCTATCTGTTCAGGGATGATGCGGCTGATAAGTGAATGCCTTGAATTCCTCTACAGTTTGAGTTTTCTGGAGTAAACCAATGCTTTACACGGACCTATAACAAAAAATCTAATGGGAGGAGGTAGCTAAACCTGAAACCTGCTTCCAGTCCACTTTTTAGAAACACCCTGTTTGAGAAATTGCAAAAGTGTAAGGTGTCCATCCTGTTGAGAAATTGTTTCGTTTTGCGGTTTTAATGCAGATGATCCAGGAGCATTCACCATCTAGTGTCTTTATATGAAGAACAAAGGAGGCTGATGACATGTCTTACGTAAAACAAGCAGTGTACTTTTGGGGAGTCTGTTTCTTGTTCCCAAACTTCATGTATATTTTCTGGTTCCCAAATGTGGCAAGTGGTAACAGTTACTTTGGCCCCTATACTTTTGCACTTTTTCTCTGTAAATGCTGAAAGAAATCTAGTCTGGCAGTATAATTGAACAACCTGAACCTTACAGGTGTGCTCGATGCAGCATCACTCTCAAAATCTAATGCACTGTTTAGAGGAATGTTCAAAGTGGGTTTTCTGGCTTCTGGAGAACTTCTAAACATTTTTAATTTTATTTTTTATATAATTACAGGCTGAGAATCCCTTATCCGAAATCCTTGGGGCCGAATGTGTTTCAGATTCCAGAATTTTTCAGATTCCGGAATATAGATATACCGGCACAATCTGGTAGCTAACCCACTGGGGGGTGGGGACTCGGCCACAAGTTCATTTACAACATTATAACTGCATATGGATACATACGGCCTACAGGTAGTTTTATGCAGTATTTTAAATCATTTTGTACATGAAACCATCAGAAAGGTGACCTGTCATAGGCCTACTAGTAACGTAGGGGCATTTTCAGGCCTTTTCGATATTTTAAAAGTATATTCACATCAACAACAAAGCACAAACATTACAGCGAGTAAAGTGCGTATGTAAAGTGTGTCGGGAGGGGCACCCACGCATCGCCCAGGAATCTTCCACTGAAGGCGCCCCTAAATATTTCGGATTTTGGAGCTTTTCGGGTGAGGGATTCTCGACCTGTATATGAATAATCATTCTTCTTACTCCATTATAAATTCCCTTTTGTCATTATATAAGGAAGTACTGCCAACTTTTTGATTTAGTTTGATGAAAGTTTTGTTTCATGATTCATTTAATGACCGACATTAGTTTTCATTTTCTGCTTAACTCTCTCGCACCTGAAATGGCCATAACCCGCTCCACCTGGCCATACTCAGCCATGTTTACCTGGTTATTTTAAACTTTTGATGTCACTGTAAATCTCGTGAAATTACAAAATCTCATAAATTATATTAGCATTAACATGCGGGTACTTTAACAGGGACACTTGCAACAGCTCTAAATAGAAACCAAAAGGGTTAAATGTTTGGCTACAATAGACTGATTACCTAATAGTATGTTTTGCAGTGCAGCATCTTTAAAAATGATTTTGACCATTCAGAATCCAGTCATTTTCTGTGATACTTTAATCACAAACAGCGTGATTGTATTTCCAGTTATTTCTTTTAAAAATGTCAAATGTTCTCTATTTCATTATGGATGTGAGAAAATGAATATTTATAAGGAATTTTCATAAAGAGATTTTTGATGATGAATTTGTCTTTATTACCAGATTTGGATTAAATAAGATATTTTGTCATTTGGTTGCTAGTTAATCCATGTCACAGTTTAACAAAAAAATATCCGTTTGCAGTTTCCAAATTTTATACCATCAACATTCCTAGATGCACTCACTGTACATCTCTGTTTGGTTTTGATAGAAAATGTTTAATTTTTATTACCTTCAATTAATTTGTTGAGGCCATCTCAAATATCTGGTGTTGTTTGTCTCAAATGTAGTTAAATACTTTTCTTTTTCTAGATGGATTCTGGATGAATCCTACTTACATTGGACTGGTTGTTGGCATTCCTGCTCCAACTGTATTTGTCTCCGTCTCATTTTTCATTTACAGAATGATCAAAAGAAAGAGAAAAGGTCAAACAGGTGCACAGTATATTATTATTTTTTAAAATAATTTTATTTGTGTGAAAAGGTTTTCTTTGTTTTTTTTCCTCTAATTGGAGATAATTTCGACCATCAGAAAGGTTTATTTGCATCTTAGTATAAACCAGTTGTTTATTAGCTTACAAAAGAACTGTTTCATTGTTAATTACTTTAGATTATGGTCATAAGGGAGATAACTGTCTCAAGTTATTTGAAATAGGTATGAAAGTTTACTGTATGCTTCAGAACACTTGTTTTGGTGCGAGACACAAACATTGTGGTGATCTAACTTGAGAATGACACATTAACAAGATAATTAATCTCCTGAAACAGGGTCTGTCTCAACCGATTTTCTAGCTGAACCATTTTTGTGTCACTTAGTAGTTACAATGTGACAAACAGCGGATACTTATGGAAATTGATCTCTGTTTTTCTTAAAGTAAGTGTTGCTAGCATGTAGAGAGCACCTCATCTTCTTTACTGGAACGCCAAGTGTTTCTCTCATTGATGCTATGGAAGGAGGAGCCAGTAACTCAACAAAATTGTTAAAGTGACATTTTAATGAAATGTGTGGTGTCATGATAACATTTAATTTATCATTGGTGCCACAGAACTTGTATTGTATTTGGCCATTATTTTAAAAATGGAATTTTTGGGCTGGTCATGTTTTTTTTTCTTTTGCTGTTTAGCTGAAGAATTAGGAGATTATAAAGTCTGCTACAGTTCTATCAGGAAATTTCTCAAGGTGGGAAAAATTGCAAGAAAATTTTACCGCTTTCAGCTTGAAAAATGAACATGCCACAAAAAAAGGAAATGGGAAATCTCCAGTCGAACTGCAGTAAACAAACAACTCCTGAACAATCTCTTGACAAGAAAAAATTATGGAAGATCAGAGATCCTTAAGCCACATAGGAGAGATGATTGCTGCTGGATTACATCATTAATCAGTTTTAGGAGACATTGGATTTAGAAAGATCTCAATGACTTGACTACTAAAAATGACATACAACGCTGTAACCTTTTCGGTCAAAAAGAGATACTAGATGTGTAGAAAGCTGTTTGCTAAAAATCCAGGTGCTGCAAGAGCACAGTTTCTTAGCAAGATTGGTTACTGGCTAACAACAGATTCTGAAAGGCACGGAGCTGTTCTAAATGTCGTTCCATTCCGAGAATCTCTCGCAGCCGACTGACCACATAAATGAGATTTTTTTGGCTGATTTGAAGTTGAAATACCACAGGATAAAGTCTGTTTGGTCCTTAGAGATAATGCTGCCCAATTGTGATATGTGCAGTAGACTATGATATTTTAGATATAACTCTGTATCAGTGAAGCTGAGCAGAAAAGTTTGTTTGCCCTTTTAAGTCTCCTTGAAGAAATCACAAGTTTTTTTCTGGATGAATACAACAGCTCCCATTATAATTCTGTCAATTTGTCTTATGTAAATAGAGGAGGAAAATTATGGAGGAAAGAAAGACATATATAGATAATTGGGTTGAGAATATTAATGCCAGCCCTGCATTATTCATTCTAGATGAGAGACAGAGTAGATTAAAATCTGCCATGGGTTAGTCTGACTAATACCTCCAAGTGCCTTTTGGTTGCTTTCTAACAAGAGTATTAGCTGATAGTTATTGTGACATGTCTTATTAGAAACAGGGTAATGATGAGTTATTAGGGTTAATGTGAGGAAGCCATAAATTAAACGGGGTAACTTCTAACTTAAAAGGGATTATTGACAGAAGAAAAGATTTCTGTTGGCCCTGTCTGCAAAAGGGAATGATATTTTTTAAAAAAGACGTTATTCTTAATGTAAGTATTCCCTCTTGAGGACAAAGATAGAGCAGTAAGAAAATACTTAAGGGAGGCTTCTCTTTTGAAGAAAGAACCCTGTTTTTGACAAAATTGGTAGGAAGCTAATTAGATTAGTTTTGGGGCCAACCCAAACCCTCAATCATTGGTTTGAAGAGAGATGGTATCTAAGGATCTCATTTTGGAGTTGATTTGTAGACCAGGTTATGTAGTGATGGTTTTGTTAATGTGGATGGTGATGACAGCTCTTCCTCTTAACATTTTGTGATGGTGGGGATACGTTCTGGTTATAAGAGTGCGAGTGTTTCTACATATGAGGTCTATTGAAAAAGTATCTGTCTTTAGGCTAGGAAAAAAAAAATTACGTACTTAGTGGGGGTCAATTGCTAATCCCCTTTGAAGTAGGCCCCTTGTGCCTCCACACACTTAGTCCAGCGATCCTTCCACTGTTCGAAGCACGTCTGGAATGCTGCTTCAGGAATGGCTCTCAGTTCCGCTGTCGCATTTCGCATGATGTCCTCTTGGCTCTCAAAGTGGGAGCCTTTCAGTGGCATCTTCATTTTTGGGAACAACCAGAAGTCAGGAGGAGCCATGTCTGGAGAGTAGGGAGCCTGGCGAATGAGTGAAATGCCTTTCTTTGCCAAGAAACCTTGGATCAGCTGCGACGAATGAGCTGGGGCATTGTCATGATGCAGCTGCCAGTTTTGTGAGGTCTACAAACCAGTCTCTTTGCACCAAACTGCATCACGAAGACATCGGAGGACTTCCTGATAGTACTCCTTTGTAACTGTTTGTCCTTCTGGTGTGTATTTGTGATGCACAATGCCTCGATAGTCGAAGAAAACAGTCAGCATCACCTTGATTTTGCTCCTGACCTGATGTTACTTCCACTGTGATGACTGAGCTTTGGTTTCCAGGTTGTACCTGTACACCCACATCTCATCTCCAGTTATCACAGTATTCTGGAACTCAGGATCCCTGTTGGCAGTATCCAGCAGGTCCTGCGCAACCTCAAGACGAAGTTGTTGTTGTTCCTGAGAAAGCAGCTTGGGCACAAATTTCGCTGCCACTCTGCGCAAACCCAAATCCTCCTTTAAAATTGCATGTGCAGAATCTTCACTGATCCCAGCCTCGTCACCAATTTCCTGCACCGTCAAATGACGATCCTCCATTATCACGGTCCGCACTTTCTCGATAACAACTGCATTGCGGCTTGTTGATACCCTCCCAGAACGCTAGTCACTATCCACTGATGTGCGGCCATCTTTGAACCTGTTGTACCATTCATTTATTTGGGTAACATCCATGGCATTGTCACCAAAATCCTGTTGAATTTTGTGAATTGTTTCCGCTTGGGTATCTCCAAGCTTTTGGCAAAACTTGATGCAAGATCGTTGCTCCACATCTTCCGTCATCATGGGCGAAATGAAAATGCGACAAGTAGTACAGCACCTCACACACTGGCTGCCTGACAGCGACTGATGCGTCCAGCAAGCTCACCAAAAACCACACATGCGCACGAAGGCATGCGGCTCCACTATGCACACTTTTGCCTCCCTAACATCATCACTTCCCATGGGAAAAAATAAAGTCGGATACTTTTTCGACAGACCTCGTATATAAAATCAGGGTCTTGTCAGTTTTTAATGCGTAAAATAACATTTCCATTGCTAACAATTTTTGTTACTGCTAGAGTGTTGTCAATAGTTATCTGGAAATGTTTTTTAGAAGGAAAAGAAAAACTAAAATTAGCTCTATAAAGTTTTCCAACAGCTTCAGTACCAACTGATGACATTGTAGCATCTTTATGCAAGTATTTTCAAACAAGGGAGATAACTATTGATGCTGAGATAAGCTTTTCAAGTCTCCAAAATTTGTAAAAATAATTGTTTACATAATGTCTTATTGAGCATTTACCTCTCCTGATGTGTGAACCTTTCATGGAAGTGCTAAACATTTTGATTTTGTTTGATTGGTCATTGAGATTTCTATTAATATCATAATCTCTCTCTCTTTTCCAGCAAACTCCTCTTTGAATATGAGGTACTGTATAGTATTTTTTTTATTTTATAAATGTGTTTATAATTGTCTTTATGAGACAACAGAGTAAGAACCAGCAAATCACATGTCAATGGTTATCTTTTACTGTGCACTGCCAATTGGTGCCCTAAATTTGCTTTCCATGAATCTGACTCGCAGTTTAAAAGTGGTACATTTCCAGTAGTTAGCTGTATTCTCACTCCCCTCATTGATCGTGAGAAAGATTCAATTTGTAATATTTTGACCTTTTAAAGAAATGATTCCGTCAAGTCAAAGATTTATACTATAGGTAATCTTGTAGCAAATATGTGAGCAGGAAACACTGTAGGCTTGTCACAGTAAAAACTAACAAAAATTTGGATTCATTTTGTGCTGATTCCTCTCCCGAAGATGTCAAATCTGCATGGAAACTCTTTTCACAGCACCACTATTGAGAATAAAACCAGTCTAATGCTTTAGAATAGTGTTGAAAATTTTGAAAATTAGCTGTAACTTTTGTTGTTTTTAGCTAGAATCTTATTTGCTTCACCATGACAGTATTGTTAATAGATTTTGGTCTTCAGGAAAAGAACGATAGATTTGTATGTTACTAACTATTACAACATGGTGAAAGTTCTTTCTGAATCTCTGAATAAGCAAACAATAGAACTTCTTTAGCATCTAGAGAGGTTGGTTGGTCTTTTTGTTAGAATATAGGAACAGTATATAAATGCTATCTAATGCATTTAAGACTATAACCTGGTTCTTACATTGCTAAAACAGCAGTGTTCTATGTACCTATTTTTTAACAATGCAATAAGACCAGGAATGACCCTCTTTTGCTGTTGATGAAGGTGGCTTCTTCTCACAACTTTGGGTCATTGTCTTGGGTTGTGCAGGTGGTGATGTGGTCCAAAATGGGTCGTTATCTGCATGTGTCAAGTCATTGCTGCTGCTGCTGCTTTTCATCAGACAATGTCTCGGGAACAAAACTTGCAGTATGCAACACATTTTCAAATCTTTCATAACCGCTGCCTGTCAGGAACTGTACAAGTTACCCAAACTGATCGCAAACCTGCACAGTGTTCTCATCAATGGGTTCATAACCCTCATTAAGCGACTCGTGCCATTTCACAGGACTTTCTCAGAGCTGCGGTGCATTTATGGCAGATTTTCCAGCTTTTGTGTAACACATGAATGCATGCTGCTCACACTGCAACATTTTATCTTCACTCTGACAGCTGATGAACCTAATGCTGCAGTCTGACTTTACACGTAATATAGGCAGTGACAATAACCATCAATGTTACCTTTCACTCATGTTCCAGAAATTTTGATAGGCTGTCATGTATATATATTATACTGTATAGAATGGATTTAAAATTTTTAAAAAAAATTAATTGGTGGTAACCTGAAAACGTGTCACTAAGAGAAGAGAGAGTGCCCAGTATTTATAAATATATTTTGGAATTAAAAAAACAATGGATATGCAAATTAAACAAAGTGGATTGGATGTTTTCTCTTCATTATGTATAAATAGGCTGTAAATGTTAGTGAAGATAGATTCTTGAATTTCACACCAGAATCTTGGTATCAATCTCCATTTAAAGCTAACACAAACTTTGTTGTATTTTCCGCAGCAATCAGCTGTACATTAATACACAGTTATACCAACTGCCTACAAATAATATCGAGCCTGACCACATCTACACCGACTTGGTAAGTCTTGCACTTATTTCCTGCTGTTTCCCTAATTGTGTGCTGTGTGTTTTCTGCATGAAATTTCAGCTGTTAATGCAGGTAGGTATTGGTAGGTAACACTAATCTTGAGATCACCAGTCACTAGAGAGATTAATTATCTTTTAACTTCTAGAACCATGTTTTTTTTTTACTTTATACTCATTTGGAAGGAAGGTGAGCGTGCAACCATGAAAAGGGATCACTGTGGTAGTGGACATTCAGAACTGCATACGGTTCAAGGTACCTTGGCCGTGGTGAGGCAAGATTCGTGATCTCTGCGTCAGTCCGTTTGCAGCAGGCACAATCTTTATTTTAACAGACTTGTCTGTATGGGGAATATGCAGTTGGTCAGCATCTTCAAGACCGACCAAATCCTCACCACCCCTACAATACGGGCAGCATGTTCTCCTCACCTAAATCCTTTAACGAAGATCTGAAAACTTCATTTAGTCAACAATTCTGTTGCTTTCTAGATGTTACTGAGAATGAACTTACATTTATCTTTGCTTTGCTCACGTCCTCCTTTCTCAACCTTGATACTATATGGCTGATCCATGTGAATCTCAACAGATCTGACCCCAATTGCTGTGAATAAGCCTATTCAACTTACTGATCTGGACAAGTGTCTCGTGCATACTTTTACTGTCAGAATTAATCTACAAAAACAAGATAATTGATTCTAAATCACAATTTGTATTGTAGGCAGTGACTGATCAAAGCTGTTATGCAGTACCACCATTTCAGGACTGATGTTCGTACAGGTAAATCATGTAAGCCATTGTGGATCTTAAAACCATCTGTAGAGGTATTTTAATTGTAATTTTCCATGTCCAAGAGAACCTATAACAGTCAGACAAAATGCCAGCCATATACAAACTTATTTTGTGTATTTTATCACGATAAGAATTATACATTAAATCAAAAAGGGTTTGAATTTTCAGTTAAAAGAAATATTTGCATAATTATTGGTTCGGGATCCCTTTTCTTTATCAGTTTTCTGTAAGAGAAACAACAACAAAATTATGAGTAACGATACATAATAAAGTCTCACCCTTTTAAATACTTTTCTTTATCAAAAGCAGTATCAGGAAGCTCTGAAAGGATGAAAGTTAAATATTTTAAGATGTTCAGTGATGATGACAGTAGTGCATTGGTCAAGATGGAGAATAAGAGGTCTAGTGACCTTCATTCTTCTGTACATCTGAAATGTCTCCGCGTATTCTTTTAAAAAAAATAGCAGGAAGGTGAGGCTTTTTGCTGTCACAAGCATCAGAGAAATGCCTTAAATTCCCTTTTTGTTTCTATAGCTGTCTGTATAAATACACACCTTCAATATGATGGAGCTTTTAATTAGATGTCCTTCCATAAAGACACGCCTATGAAAGTCCACTCTTTTCAGATTTGGGTGGACATATTTTCTATCATTAAACTAAAAGCTAAGCTTGAGAATCATCACAGATAAGTGGTAGTGTATCATGGCTGATTTAAGTGAGCATCTAAAAGAAGACAGAGGTATCAATCAAGATGAGACTTCTACAGTAGTTCAAAGTGCTTACAGAACTGGGCCCTGCTTTCTGTGAAGGGGCAAGGCATTGTGGACCCGCCTGTCCAGTTAACCAAGCTAACATACGATTCTTCATCAACCAGGAATGATAAGGCAAAGAGTTGAAACACACTACATTAGAATACCAACCTGTTTCATCTTTTTAAGGGTTTATAGTGAATTCTATTTTCCAAACTGCTCAGTTTAATGCTGTCTCTTCAGACGTTCTGCACTGCTGCCAGAAATCACTCAAGCTGCCAAGAGTTCTAACAGACAAACGTCTCAAATATACTTACCCGATTCTTGTTGACCGTCGCATAAACTGGAAAACCGCTGAAATGACAAAACAACAAGTCACGGTAGAGTGCATGCAGCTGCACACTAAGTATCTGGCTAGTACCAGGCCAGAGATCTGTTGCCAAATATGACTTGGATGTTTGAAAAGACTGAGTGGTCAGTCACTATGACATTCACTGAGATTTGCAATGTGTTAAGGACCTGAATGAAAATGTTTCAAAAACAGACTTTTTGCTTTTCATAAAATAAAGAGCACAAAACAGAACTTGTTGTCTGGGTCCGAGGGGACGCTGACAGCGTAGAAAATAAATCTACGTTTTTTATAAACATCTTTCCCGACTATTTAGTGTTGTGTGTCAGGGTGTAACAGTTAATGCAGAACACCTGACTAACTAATGAAAAAATATTCCCATTCAGGTGACTCAAATTCTAGAACCATTTGCTTTGTATTCTGCTACATGGAGCAGAATTGCGCAGATTTATTCATGATGAAAGTAGAAAAGATGTCAGCCTGGATAATTCAAGTGTTTACAGCATCGATGTCTACCAGAGAGAGAGAACCCTGATGAAGGAACATAGTGCTGCAGTTGCCCATTACCAACCCTGTGTAATGTGTAGCTTGGTGATTCCAAAGCAGCAGAAAATAAATCGCAATAGAATGTACATTTTTTTTAGATGTGGGAGGAAAGCCATATGGCCAGCACCATACCAGAGTTATAATTTTCTATAGTAGCTAATATTATAACCTTCTACAATCTTGACTATACACAGGAGCTTTAAGAAGCTCGTCAAGTTAAAACCAAAGTAGTGAATGGTTATTCATTAACTGACACCTCTGAAAATCCTTCATTAACAAAGTCCATTGGATCGTGTAAAACAATACTGAGAAGACATTGCATTAAAAAACCAGTTTGAAAGTTATCAGACAAGTACTGACTGTAACTGGAAGTCAGGATGCAAGTTTGTAATCACTGACAACTGACAGACCTGTTGCTCATGTGTACAAAACTTGTTTCAGAGGAATCACAAGAAAGTTTGATTTTAGAGAAACAAGTTATTTTTACAGCGCCGTGTAGCACGAATCCTTTTTCATGCTGGCAGCTTCCATGGTGAGAACTGAAAGTGTTGACAGTCAGTACACTTCATCAAACTGTGGAGATGTCTGAGACTGGTGCAGAGGAATCTTACCAATGGTTATGACCAGCAGCTTTCCTTCCGAACAATTCATCCAGGTTTCACCCAACTAAACACCACACTGAGCACTAACCAAAAAGACTGCCTTGTTGTAAATAACTGACTCCTGTATAAAAGTATACCGCCATAGCCCAGTTCATTCTCTATTATTTCTTCAATACTCACTACCATGGCATATAATATATGTCACAGGCAACTGTAGTTCAAAAAGTTCAATAAATCTATCTTGTTTAATTCTCACCAACAGTTTGTAAGTGAGGATTTGTGTGAAACTCTGCCTCACGTGGCAACAGTTTTCCAGCTGGTAGCAGGGGAGGAAACCAAGAGCTTCCAACCATCACTGGCTACACGTGTATCTATCAGATTGGAAAGTACAATAAAAATGGCATTTATTTTATAATGTAGTATAAAGTGTAGAAAATAAAGCTCGAGCTAATACGTACATAACTTCCTCTGGACACAGGACATGAGGAACGTCATCCACCTGTAAGAAATAATTTATTAGACATTCTCGTGCTGCAATGTTAACCAGTTTTCAAACTATTCTCACATACAAAATTAAAAAAAAAAACAACAACAAGCTCTATCAGTTTTCGGTTTTCTCCAGGTGAATTTAATTCCACAGCAAAACAAATGAGGAATTAATATGCAAAACAAAAATTAAAACAGACACGGTATTAACACCAATCTTTTTTTTACTGTGCCGTGGTTTTCAACAAACTGCCGATTGCATTTTAAAATTTATAAAATAAGGCAGAAGTAGCAAATTATCCAAATATCTTCTGGCTTCCAACAGTGGTTGGGTCTCTTCTCATATGATCATTGAAGTTTTACAGATATGGAAATAAAATTCCCAGGTTAAACTGACAACACTGTGGAGTCAGTAACAAATGCCCACTAGACTGTAAAAAAGAGTCTCTGAAATCAGGTGCCACCAACAGAGCAGAAAGGTAAAGTGGCTAATACATTACACCAAGCAAAACTACTAATCGTGGAAAGTCCTGTGGGTACAGACATTTACGCTGAATGATACATGGTTTGTCTCAAAGTTTAAACAACAACAGCTTTTATGTGCATAGTGCCATGCTTTCAATCAAATATCACAAGGCAGGAATCCTGTAGCATTTATAATCATTCGTCCATTAACAATGTACTGTAATTAGTCCAGAGAGAAAGGTGGCTGTACGTACATAGTCAATGATGCATTGTTGGTTCAAAGTCATCTCAAAATTGCTCAACAGACAGCATTACCACAAGACTGTCCAAGGAAGATGTGTAAACTTACATTCCTGTTCTATAGGCTTGGTGAATGGTGGCACGTTTGTTCCAAATTATGCCATACCTATCCACTGCACAATGGACTGGCCTGGCACAATAATGGGATGGGTATCCATGTTGTGCCAACTGGTCCTCAAAATGTGAGAAGAGACTATTACCCTGTCAGCTAAACATGGCTACAACCATTATACCAGGGTTCAGCATTTCATATGATCTCCATCACAGCCATGTCCCTTCAACTGTGCAAATAGTGAAATGCGATTTGTCCAACAACACTGGTCAAGGCAGCTGAGTTAGAGAGCAGCCAGTCACCAAATCTTGACTTAGTGGAAATGTTCATAGCTGCTACTGAATAATGGCGTACAATTCTCCTGCAGCATACACACCCACACAGGTCTGATAGGTCACGTGGAGTATCTAAAGAAGTCTTAAATTTAAATATGCTACAGACAAAAAATAATTCAGAAACTTTTCCCCCTGATCTTAGTTTTAAATAGGCAAAATAAGACAGACACAAGTATTACAAAGCAGCATTTCCTTTCAAAGAAAGTTACAGCAGCAGGCCAGTTGAAAAAAAAAACAAGCAGGCATAATAAAGATGGCGTTTCAGCAGCAGACTAGATGGAAGAAAGTCAGTTATTACTAAATGCATTATTTTCCAGAGAACTTTCAGCAAAATGTCATGCATTAGGACGACAATCTTTTCTTTGCACAAATTTTGTCAGAAGTCTACTTTGAAGATAATCAAGCATCACAATGTGGATCATTTCTTTACTCCCCAAGAAAGGCTGGAAGAGGCATCACAAAAAAAGGATTTTTCCAACTGGTCACCTTTGCTAAAAGACAAAGCTGACGAGTAACAGAACAGCAGCAAAGCAGACAATATAAATAAATTAAACTACTAACTGAAACAATCTGGTATGCCTGAATTTCCCTGCAATAACAAAAAAAATATATACATATTATTTACTTTCTATCGTTAAAGTACTAAACTTAAATTATGCCAAATGTCTGGTTGAGGATTCTTGTGGATTTTACCAACCATGGCTGATACAGCTAAAGGAGAAGATACTGCTGTGAATGAATAGTTGTTTCTTTTTATCCAATCCATTAATTCATCCCTTTTAACATTTTTTTGAGATTAAAAAGACATTCAAACCTGATGCTACTGTAGAGAACTTGTACAAACACTTTATCTAGAACAGATTTATTACCCAATCAAATGTTTCCAGGTGAAGTAGTTCAATGGAATCTTTCTAACATGAAAACAAGGAAGCTATAGTTCTCATTTGCTCTTTGAAATTAAGACTTTTGAAGACGTGGGAAATCCTATGTTGAGGAGAAACTCTGTTTATCCCTTATGGATCATAAACGGATTAAGTCTGCTAAGCCTTCTTGATTTGTCAAATTAGAAACTAGGTGAGAGTCCTCACTGATCCATGCAGCATATCCAGATTCTGTGCTGGGTAAGAAAGATCTAAGTTTTTGTCTGGTGACTTGTAGCAAACAGCAGAGAATGAACAAAGTCATTTAGTGGATACAGGAAATAAGATTTTACTTTTTCACGAAAAACCTTAAGCAACTCAAGTCTTGTATAGTACAGGTTAAGTTTAGACTTAATACAGACATTCAAAATAAAATGCAGCAGGCTCGTCAACACCCCAAAGTGTACCAACAAGGTCCCCATTTTTAATTGTCTCAATTTTTTATTTTCCAAAACAATGCTGTTGCTACTGAAGTATTTACTTGTATCAATGATGCCACTGATGCTTGTAACAGAAATCCCTTCACTGATTAAAAACCTGTCTTTTTACTTCTAGTAAGCCTAAGTTGTAAAAAAACTACAATGAAAGGAAATGGCTTGGATTCACATCATTTCAAGTTTATCATTTCAATGTATATAATATTTTTTTTTTAAAGAATGACACTTTTCTGTTGTTGCTGACAAATCGAGAGGATGGATTTTTTATCCTCTAGATACATCAGTCTGCTATTTCTTCAGAATAAAAGAAATTACTTAAAATACTGATATTAACTTACCTTAGCAGTACATAACAATAGTCATAGTACTAATTATATTGATAATATATTTTAAGTCCTAGATGCTATTAATTAATGCAAGTTTCAGGCGATAGCTTCATAAACTGAAACAATCAACATGATCTTTATAATATATATCCCATATTTACTTACATATTAAACAAGCAGTGTAATGACAACCATAGCAAATGAGCTTTTCTTTTACCAGGCAAACTTTTACTACTGACAAACAAACAAACAATTCCCCAATAAAACATCAAAGTTCCTTCATCAAGTACAGCAGAAGAAATGTTGTGGCTGCTTTTGAAACAACAGATCAGTAATTAACCTCTCAGCCCGACTGCTTATGTTAACAAAGACAGCATCATTCAAGGCCTAGGTGGACTTTGACAGTGAGGGTTTAACCCCTCGTATACACCCAATGTGCTACTGTTGGCTTTTATAGCCAGGGAAAGAAAGCGCCTGACTGTTATAGAGGGGGGACTGTTGTTGAAACATGCACCAAATACTCTACACACTGAAGTTGTTCTTCCAGGGCTTCAGCAGTGAGAGCAATGATGGGTAACAAAGCTGTTATGGAGGGTGAAGCATCATCTTCAAAATGCAAAACATTTTCAATGTTTTCTTTTGTTTTGCTGCAACAAACCTCCATCATTTCTTCAAGGTGTCAGATTTTCAAAACATTCTGAACAGTCAGCACACATTAAGGGGAACAAGATTATGCATACATCATTTCTCAGATGATCATAAAACAGTGCAACATGGAAGGAGAGAAAGTTGGAAAAATCTTTTTCAGAAGTTTACTGACCTTAAAAATACATTTTCACAAAACTTCTGATTGTGTCTAAATGCCGTAATTCTATCAAAATGGAAACATAACAGTCTACAAATAAACAGCTCTTTATACTAAGAAGAAAACAGTCAAACTTACTCTCTCTCATTTTGGTTACCAAATTCTTGACTTTGTGTATGTTCATCACCTAAAGGACAAAAACATACAAATAAAATAATCAACAGCTGACTGGGGAGTAATCTCACTCTCTTTATTTTAACAGCAGTCTCTCCTATATACAAGATCAATATACTGCAGGTAATTCTATTTAGTATAACTTTTATGGCAGCTGAAGCATCAGAAACTGGGAAAGGATCATGTTCTCTAGACTACATGGAAGGTCAATCATTGGGCCCAGTGAACTCAAATATCACAAATTTTGACATTCGATCAACTAAAAGCCATTCAGATGACGGTCAGCTTTGTCGAGTCACACAGCAAGAGTGAAAATTGTTTATATAAGTCAGACTGTACAAGTTACTTTCGGTGTTAGTGATATTCCTTTGGTGGAGAAGATTAATTAAACAACAAATTTTACATTTTTTTATCATGCTTCCTTTGTTTTCTTTTCTTTTCAGTTGGGTGACATCTGAGTATAAATCACAGCAGCAGAAAGTGAAAGATATAAGTTACTAAGTTTAAAAAACTAT
The DNA here is from genome assembly GCA_018389105.1 of Nautilus pompilius. Classification (NCBI taxonomy): domain Eukaryota; kingdom Metazoa; phylum Mollusca; class Cephalopoda; order Nautilida; family Nautilidae; genus Nautilus; species Nautilus pompilius. The sequence goes on along the minus strand of JACATO010000946.1, from coordinate 487,679 downwards.
AGAATTTCCTGTAGAGGTCTACTTTGAGTCAGTCAATAAGATGTTGGTGGCAGTTTACTTAACTTAAGCTAAATCGCTTATCAGAAGATATGACTAAAGGCACAATTATAAATGTACAAAAATCTCAGAATCTGAACACCAGGTGATTAGTACTTAAATACCAACATCTCACTACTTTCAACTATTGACCATCTAAACCATTTCCATATTTTCCTGCTGTTCATCACACCATAACAGAAAGGATTCAGTAGGTACATTTTTCAAGTGACAAGACATCCAACAGGATTAATTCTGTTAATTTGTGACCTCTCAATTTAGATGTAGTGGGTCAATGTGTCAAACACAAACAAAGATTCTGAAGTATGGTGGACCAAACTTGAACATCAACAAGGAACGGAAATTTAATTACATTTCTTTTACATATTTTGTATTCTCTTATCAATTAAGTAAAAATGTTAAAGACAGTTCACTTCCAGTTCAGCATAGATCTCAAAATACCAGAGACTTATTCTAAATTAATTAACAATGAATTAATTAGTTTTCTGGAAGTTTAAAGTTAGATCATACCTGCTTTTTCTCTCTTTGTTTTGATCATGTAAATGGCGAGTGAGATGCCAACAAACACAACAAAAGTAACACTAACACCAACAAGAGTTTCAGTGTATGCGAATCCATCTAGAAAAGATAAAAAAAATTGTAATAGAAATGGAAGAGTTACTCATCTTGAGACACAGAGCTCATCAAGATGTAGAGTGTATCTACAAATTTTAATGATGTAAAGTTTGAATAATGGAAAATAAATATCTTGGGTGTGAAATTGTGACATGAATTAGCAAATCACCAAAGCACAAAATACCTTATTTAATCCAAATTTACTAATGAAGTCAAATTCACCTTCGGTTTTCTCTTCTGTGAAAGTTCCACACAAATAATCATTTTCTCAACAGCTATCACCTGTAAGCAGCATCCGTAATCAAATGCTTCTAATGACATAAGAGAACCTCTTTAAAATAGATAGTTTAAGACCTGACATTATTTTAAAGAAAATAGATGGAAATACACTCACTCGGTTTCTGAATCAAATCAAGTATTGCATAAAATTAAAGTCTGGATTCTGATTGGTCAAAATTACCTATGAAAACGATAGTATCAAACCACCTCTCAGGAAATCAACACATTGTGGCTGCACGTTTAAGCAGAAAACAATAGATGTCAGTCAATAAATAAATAGTGAAACCAAACTAAATCAAACACTCCATTCTCAATTCAAGACAAAATATAAACTAAGAAAAATCAGTCAGATTTCTAAACTAATAAGCGATCCATTATATAATGGAGCCAGCCTGAAAACTTTAAGGGAGTAAGCTAAATTAATCCTGCAATTATGTAAACGCTAAAATATTTAAAATATCAATTAAAATTCAAGCCCTCTATTGGCATTTACATTGGGATTACATAATTATTAACCTAAAGAATTGAGTTAAAAATCTGACAAAGTCAACAGGAAAATTGTCACATCGGTAAAACAACTTACAACACACAAACTAACTAGGGAATCAATACAAAAATATTTGTGATTTTTTCATGGACAAACATTGCACATTAGATTTCTGTTAGCAAACTAGCTATTGTACAAGGAAGGCCCTGTGGTAATAATTTGGCAAACCTTTTGTTATTACAATATCTTAACTGATTGCAGGATCAGCAATAAAGGGGAATTCTATATGCTAATATTAGCTTGAGCCACTTTTGCAACAAATAGCTTCTGGGATGTTTGATAATGAATCAGTGAGATTTTGTATCACAGCCTGCAGCAGATTTCCTTTTTGTGATAACTTCATTTAATGACAACGTAAAATGGTGAGATGTCATGTTGAACTTAGTTGACAATCCAGAGTAGAAAACTGGATTCACGTTAGGGTTTTCAGGTACCCAAAGAAGTTAAATACTTTGGTTTTTCTTCCAAATCCTCAGGAATACAGGTAGTAAATCACAATATACCTTCTTCACACAATGGCAGATGCGTCTTTAAAATAGCAATGCACCCAGCATAATTGAGACATCCTACGATAAACACCAATGCTTTCTTTCCACCACACTAGATTGCACCCCATACCATGATGCTCCAAACCAACACACTCAAATGTGGACAAAAGACAGGTGCCAAAGACAACAATCTGACCATCTCAGACCAATTGATGAAACCTGGACGCATCAGAAAGTCAAAGCCACTAATTCTCAAACGTTTTGCTAGAAATGTCTTCCAACCAGACTTTTTGAAGTATTCTGTAGCTAATAAACAGAAACGTTTTACCTGCTATACAACCTCTGTAGTGAAGTCAAAGAAGATAGCATTAGACCCCTGTTAATTAGATCAGCAAGAAAACCTTGTTCGAGTGTGGATGTTGCAAATAATAACATGTTCTTGTCAAGGCGTCCCTGTTGAAGGCCATCCAGGTCAATGTGCTGCAGCAACATTTGAAATGGTCAGCTTCATAATAATAATAATGGCCACAAATCCATGAGAAAGGTTGACATCTTTATAATGTGTCACTGAGTCTGGCCACACTCTGAACAGCCTATAACATGACATTAGCTAAAAGGAGAAATGTCTTCAATGTGAGCACTTAGTTGTCCAATATAAAAATAATCACACCTGAAACACAAAATAAGTGACAAACGCAGATGTGCAAAGCAACCAAAAGAAAGAATAACAGTCATGTTTGTGTGTTCGTCCATTGGTGAGAAACAGAAAATGTTTGTCATTGGTAAGAGTCAGAATCCACAGTGTTTTAAAGGGGTGAAGATTCTTCCAGTTGACTACGCTGTGAGCAGTTCAGCTTGGATGACAATGCAGCTATTCAAGAAGTGGTTATCGGACTGGAACAATAAACTACATGGTGAAAAAAAGCGAGTGCTCCTCCTCGTTGACAACTGTTCCGCCCATCTCAAAAATGTTAGTCTGACCAACATAGAAGTCGCATTCTTTCCACCGAACACAACTGCCATTCTCCAACCTTGCGATAAAGGTATAATACGCGCGTTTAAAGCTCATTATCATCATCATGTGTGTAAGCGGTTTGTGCAGCAGTTGGACAGTGATGACAGTTCCATGACAGCATCAGACTTGGCGAAAAAAGTGTCTTCTGGACGCAATGCAGCTCCTAGATATGGTATGGAAGGACACAGAGCATCTCTATCAAGAAGTGCTGGCGCAAATCAGGATTGAAGGGACAAAAAAGTGATAATACACTTGATGAAAAAGGGCCACAATTTTCTTTGCACAAGCTCGGTGTCTATCTCTGAGGAAGAATGGATTGATGTAAACAGAGACTAGGATACAGCTGAAGATTATTGACGACGATATTATTGCTGACGTGCTGAATCTTGCCGCAGTGGGTGCAGAGGCAAATGTGCCAAGAGACGAAGAGATAGAGGATGATACACCAGTCCCCTCGAACCACGGTGCGCTCTTGATACACTCAAAAGTGGTTTATATGGGCATGGGTTTGATGACTTTCACTCATGAAACAACTGGAATGAGAGGTATCATGCAGACTTGCTGACAGCATGACACGGGGAAAGATTGATGCGTTTTTCTCGGTGTAAAGAGAAGACCTGATGTTTTTGTTGGTGACCAGTAGAAAATGTTCTCTGCCACTGCAGGCGCATCAGTGCGCTGACCATAGGGTGTTTAAGTCTCGTGCTTTTCCTGATGATTGGTTGCTATGTACACTAAAGAAAGATAACCAGTTTGATTCAGGAGACGGCGGCTTACTTATTTCCATTTTTTACTGCGTGAGACTTGTCTCAAGAAAACATGTATGCCGGTTAGTAGAATCAATGTACATTGGCCTGAAGTGATTCTATTACGTGGCGCGCACTGTATTAGCAAAATAAAGATAAGGATCTGATGAAGGTCAGCCCTTTGATAAGTATTATTATTATTATTATTCCATAGTGACAGTAACTTTTTCTGAATCATACACAAAGGTGTATACTTACCATTTTTCTGATCTTCTTTACCAGAGGTTACTAAAAAAAAAAGAAAAAAGTAGTTATATTTGTTCATATGTAGGAAAACTTCAAAAACATTTAGAAAAATGATTGTATAACAGACAAAATTCTGAAGTGAACACCAAATTCTCATCCATTGCTCTAAAAGACAAGATGAACCTCAACTGTAGTATTATAATGTCAGGTAGTCACAGAATAGTAAACAAACCTCCCTATTTAAACATTAACTGAATAAGCAAGTAGCTTACAGTAGTTAGAGAGATAGCAGAAACAGAGGCACTAATGTGAGCTTTGACTTACTTCCCTGCGATGTGCAAGAGAGGGAGAAAATTAGCTGGAAATCTGGTGTAGAGAACTGGTTGTGATGAGGATGTTGTATATTTTTCCAGATATAAAGCATTTTGTTACATGAAACGTTATTAATAATGAAAAGCCAGGGTAAAATGTGCAACTAATGTGACCCTACAAGGTGTTCCTGTTCATTTTGCTAACACAGACAAAAGATACCCTGTAAGAACTGATTAAGGTATGAGATTTTAAAATAAGACATCCAGAAAGCTGACTATTCGCAATGATGACTGACAGAAAATGAACAAAGTTTTTACAACAGAAATAAAAGTTCATAAGACAGAAATGCAGCAGCAAGCAAATGACATATGTAGATTATTCTGGTAACAATTTTGACTAACCAGAAATACAGCCACACCCCCCAATGGAGGAAATTGGATGCTTGTGAGTGGAAAGAAAACTTAGAATAACAAAGAAGTTATCAGTTTTTCTAATAAGAAATAATGTAGAACATTCTAGTAATGCAAATAAAAATTCAGTAGTATTGGTTAAGTAAATGGAACACAAACACAATAAGGGTAGTCTCTCCAAGCTGCATAAACCAGAAACAGATTCCTTAGGTGGCATTATTACTATCAACGATTACACATAAGTTCCATATTATCCTAATACAGTAGTAAACTATACAATTTTATTTTTTATCATTTGATGAAACAGAAAAGAAAAATAGATGACTGGTTCTTTCAAAAGTTGTTCAGGTTCATTGTTATTTAAAAGATTTTACAAAGTGCAGTATTTCATTTCAAATATCATAAATATTATGAAATATCAATTTTATCAACTGGACTAGAGAATTTCTCTGTGGGTGTTCACTGCATTTTTCTGCTAAAACTACCACTCTCTACAGTATTTCATCTACAGTCTATGGCTCCATTTCAGATTAACAAGAAAATCCCTTGTATATCTGCTGCTGCTTCCATGTTCACTTGTGAAGATGTGATAAACCACAGCTGAAGAATAAGGGATCCTATGACTGACACTGATCAGTGTTAAAACTGGGGCCAAATTACACTGCTTAAGTATTGATAACTAGAAAACAACAACAACAATGCTATAAAATGTACATTTAACACTTAATCATTACCTGGAAATTCAAACTTTTCCCATGCGCTCACACTGTAAATACTTCCATCATTGTAGTAGGTCACCAGACACTGGATATAGAACATACTGCTCTCATTAGAATAGTTGAACATCAAAGTTGATGTGCCATTATACTGACAACTTTCCAGAACTGCTTCTGCATCTCCATGCTCAATACTTCCGGATAAGAGAGTACAATTCATCTTGTTTTCTCTGCACAGAAGCCAGGTGAAGTTTCCTGGAGGGTTTCCAATGTTCCCGGTACATGTCAGCTCCAATGTTGTCTCCTCCTTCACCTTAGTTGATGCAATTTTTATTGAATCTGGTTTGACTGTAAGATAAACAAATGCATACCAAGTAAAATTCCATATTTCCCAGCAGGCTATCCATTACATACCATCAGGTCAAATGTAGCTCTTATATCAGTAGTTCTGCTTTACAAACCTTGCTGACAATGTTACTGTTATTCAAAATGTCATCATCCCAAAACACAAGAGCAACAATGAATCCATGATCTTTCATATGCTGTGTAAGTGATTCAGCCTCACTGCACATTAATGGATCAGTTGTCACATCAGCTACTTCCGACAGTGCATCGGAAAATATAAGGCACCAAGATGATAATGAATATGCAGGGCATTGTTGACACAAGCTTCCCTAGGAGTTTACAGACATGATTCTTGAAAATAGCCCATCTCTGTGTTGATGTTTCGAATAACAGATTTGCTGGAGCAGACCTAAGAAAGAAGTTTCATTGTGACAGGTTTTTACCATATTTGAAAGCAAATGTTCCAGTGTGACATGGGCACATGTGAAAATCCTTTCTGTCCATCTGTAAAATCTGAGCTTAAGGTCCATATTCTTGCCTTTCATATTAGAACTGTTGTCACCACATTGTCCTCTCATGTTGTATTTTTCCAACATATCCAAGAGAATATTGGAGAAAGCAATAGAACTTAACAGCTTTTTTGTTCAAAATCATGAATCTCATCAAGAAATCTCTCATACTCTTGCAAGACTGAGTCAAACTTGGTGAATAGTTGTATAAACCCCCCAAAGTCTCCATTAGCTTGTCAACTGAACTGTGGAAGGCCAGACTGTGTTCAAATAAACATTAAAAAATAGAAAGATAAATCCTTCCCAGTGAAATTTCTCTTTAATAATCAGCCATTCATCAACTCTGTTGATGGTCTTTCTCATCTTTAATCTTTTCTCTAACACAATCCACATTTGCAAGCTGCTCATGTAATCTTTCGACTCTTCATGCATCTACAACTGGTTGTGTACAGTTTTCTAATTGTAGAGATAATCTTGTGCAAAAAATCCTGGTACCTGTTCTCCCACCGGCTTGTAGTAGTTATAACAGAAACTAAAAGCTGCATCAGAAATGACTGTATACATGAGCTAGCATCGGTTATCACTCCACATTCACCAACTTCTGTATGTACAACAATGGAATGGATCACCATCCATCTGCTAGAAAGTTGAAACCAGTGACTGGTTTTGGTCCACTCTCAACCAGAAATTGACAATGACTATTGTTATTTGCTGTGGCCAGAGAGCAAGACCATTAGTATACACATTGAAAACAAATCATTTTAGGACAAGATTCTACATTAGCCTGCATAAAAACATCTGTCACAGGTTTAATATCATCAAAACAAAATCCTGGTAGACTGTAAAAGCATATTTGCAACACCATTTTTATCAAATTTCATCTGTTTTCATTGCTGATAGCAACAAGATCAGTGGGTGCTGTCAAGTTGAACACACTTCAGAATTGACCCTAACTTTCTTTTCTGCTTTGCAGATCACAATAAATAACTTCCCATCTCTCTCTTTCTACCAGGACCAAGAGACATTCTGACTGAAAAGTCCATCCATCAATCTGAACTGAAAATGATGAATGGAACGTTAAATGCTGCATGCAGATATGGAATAAAAGAGTGGAACTGACACAAAGAATAAAAATTAAAAAGTTGTAAGTAGAAATATGTAGTTTACTTGTTTTATTTCAAAATGTAAACAGAAACCGAATCCAGCTAAATTAGGAATATACAATAATTTTATTGAATAGAAATAGAAAATTTAAATGTTTAAATACAATTTTTTTAAAAATTCTTTTTATTCCTGATACATTCCTAATTATGGAAAACCCCACTTGCTCAAATTGTGATGTTTTCCTTTGGGTGCAAGACTATCTTATCCTGCAGTATCATTATCTTCGTTTACAATGAACGAATCAAATCCTGGCTGCTGGTTGAAGTGGACCGGAGAACTCAAAACGCCAAATACCAGATTATCAATAACAGAGAGGTTACTACTGTTGTCTGCTTGGATAACATACTCCATGTCAGAATAGTGTTCAGGACATGGGCTGCCTAGAAAGTAGAGCTGCATTTCTTTTAACATCAGGGAATTCTTTACATTTCCTTGTCCACAAAACACTCCAGTTAAATGCTTCTCTCTAACTTGTTATCCCTAGCTACTGAGATACAAATAAAGTGGTGTGTGACAAACCCAAAATTATGATACAACTACTGTCTTACTGTAGCTGAGCACCACATTTTAGAATCCTTCCTAGAGGGCGCTGCAATCATCCAAATGTTCAAGCAGGCAGATGACTACAGCCTCATCTGGCAGATAACTGATCGATCAACTTACACAGTAAAACACAGAAGATTTTAACACTCACCTTGAATACAAAACCAGGAATATCACAGTAACACTATCATCAAGGCTGGATATAATATATATTACAAAAGTCAACAATCAACCTAATCCACAACTTGTAAAGTGGACATAAAATATCAGGTGGTCTGTCAGACTCCCATCCATTTATCATATTTTGAGATGTAAATTTGTTTGTTTGTTTGTTCTTTTTTCAATTCTTTAGTCCCATCTTCAAATGAGTTAAGATTAATTTTTTTTTATATAATCTCTCTTCCTACTAACATTCAGACTAAAGCAAGCACAGTAAATAGTAATTTAAAAAATTAATCTCAGTCACAAGAATTTCTCAGTCTTACCTGCAGCTATCAGAGGTACTGCTTCAGAATAAACAATCCCACCATCTCTATTTACTACACAGGTATAGTTTCCAGTATCGTCACAGTGGACTTTCTTAACTGTCAGTGATATGTTGCCTTCCCATTCCTTTATATCACCAGTCGCGTTCACTCTGTGTTTTAAAGTCTCATTTACAAATAATTCATCACGAATATTCATCTTTGCGATTAAAATTTTGCCATCTTTCATTATTGTTATCTCATATAAATTAGTAGCTCCAGAACTGGAGCAGGTTATGACAGTCTGACTTCCAATGAATGGATTCTTGCCAACTTTAATCACTGGAACCTGTGAATCTGTAAAAAACAAAAAGAAACAAAATAATCATCATAGTTATCTTTTACTCAAGCATCTAATAATAAATAACACCACAGTAATTGGTTTTCAGGAAGTTGGCCATGTTAACTTATTTTTAACATTTAATTTCTTGCCTATAAAAGTAATAAAGTTTCCATCTGTACCATAATGAACAATACCTGAGCTTCTCAAATAATCACCAAATGTGACAACATTAAAGATGGCAGACAGTGAGAGGTGGGAGAAAATCCTCCTGATTAGATCTGTAAAGTATTTCAAAACGGATCCATATATCAAAAGATTTTGTTTTTATGAAGAAAGACTGGACATCATTGTAGCCTGAATTAAAACTAATGAGAATACAATTTTAAAACTTGTGCAAATTCTGAGTAAAATCTAAAATTGTTGTTCATTCAAAAAAATCTTAACTTTATGAATTTTTAGTGACTATTCTTCAGGTGTTAATAATTAACTGGTACTGTACACTGCAATTATTTTAAACTTTTGTAAAAATGTATCAAAGGCAGACAGACTAATAAACCATAAAAAATTGACTCATCCTCTTTAAAAACATTTCCATCCTTTTGGTATCCCTCCTACATAAAACTCAGTAAATTAAAAGTACTTATGGAGGAGGATGCATACCTTCTAAGTATTTTAAATTGCTAACAGAATCTTTGAAGCCTCAAAAGGACACAGAGTCAACAATATAAACAATGGTCGGATAAGATCAATATTTATTGGCTGGAGAACCAAGTGTATGTAACGAAGTTGGTGGATTCTGAACTGACCAACACAATGCTTGAAGTTTGCCTCTCTCACCTATAACTATATTCCACTATTGCAATGTAGATTTACAATGAACAAAACTTGAAAAGGTTTACTGGTAGAAAGCTGGCATTTTCAGGAGAGGTAAGAGTAGGCTTCACAATCTGCTGCCATCAAATATATAGGGAAAACACTTTGCCTTTGATAGATCCAAACCAATGTGTGAGTAGTGATATTTCATGTCTGTCCAATCGAACTAGCAAACCAACCGGCAATCTAAGGGTAAATGATACAGCAATACCATTAGAACTCAATGACAGGGTTTGATTTTATTTTTGTAAAAAGTTTACATTTCACTCTAAAACATAGGTCTACCCTAAAACTAAAAATGGGTTCAGATACTTGGCACACATGGGTCTAAACACCCAGAGTTTGTACTTTAGCCATGCTCTTTGTTATCATCCAAATAAAGCAATACATGTGACACGGTCAGCCATACTTCCTGATTGACAGTCTCTTTTTGCATGTGATTATAATCAGGATATCTGTGATCAGGAAGAGATGGTGATGTTCTGTAGGCAAGGAGAAACGAAGCAGATATATGCAATGGGGAAAGTCGTCCTTCAAAATAAACAAATGATTGACATTCAAGGAATGGATGACAAGTGAAAACCACTTGTTGCTTGCAGTAATCAGAAATACTACAGAATGATAAAAGCAGACCACCCATCTTTCAAAAGTAAAAGATATAGGTGTCTTATTACACACAATTGAAATGTGCTCCAGTCTTGCAAGTGAAGCCAGTAATGCCTGCCTGCCTGTTGCTAATGCGAAATTTGAAATGCTACAGCTACTCACACAATATGACTACTGGTGTGCACAGGAGCAAAGAGCCTGACCCATCTAATAACCACCACATTATATAATTTAGCTTTGACAAAAAATGAAAAAATCCAACAATAAAACATAACTAGATATTAGCATTTGCTTTGTAGTCTTGGATGTTTGGAATTGATTTGCCACCAGTTTACTAAAGCCTTCTCGTGGAAATTTTAAAAAATAATTTCTGTGTACAGGGTGGCCCATAAGTCAGTTACCTGTGAATCTATCATCTGAACCTTTATTTAATCAATCAAAGCTTTAAAGTACTTCGTCCTTCGATGTGGCAAATCGGTAACAAAGGTGTCTACAACTGTAAACCGTCTCTCTCTCTCTCTCTCTCACACACTTTATAATTTCTAATTTCTAAACTTCGCTCCTATCTGCATTTATCATATTTTAAAATACAGATTAGGATTACTTTAACATCACCAACACAGACTTGACAATTCTGACCTTAAATGTTTAATTACAAACATTTGAAATATTTTCTTTCTATCAGTCCATCTCCTCTCCCTTACCTTTGTCTCTTCCTGTCTATGATTCCATAAGGGATGCTTTTAACCAAATATATCCAGAATTCTTATAAACCCCTCCTTAAAACGTTTTCTTCATTCATTTTCCTAACTACAGAAAAAATACTCATAAATCCTCATTATTTTCTTTAAATTTTGTATATATTCAACCCTCACTTTACTTTTTAAAATCTTATAACTGCATAAGAATATTCATTATATAACAATATCGATACTTTAAATTATTATGTAATAATTTACTATTTTGTTAGTCCACAAACACCTGGAAATAAAACAACAAACGAGTTAACGATGGAGGAAATACAACCTCAGACAATAAACAGATGAAATAAAAACTCACTATTCAAGTTCAACAGACTTACTATTTAAAGTTGAACAGCACACAAAAGATGATAGTAAGAAGATGCAGATTTCAGTAGTAAATAATGCCATCATGCTAATCAGTCTGGGGAAAAATACTTATGGGACAAAGATGAGTCTGGATCATGTTATTTATACTTTACCATGTAAATTCAAGCAGGATGTCCGCACATGACTTAATAACAGCAAGGCAGCAGAGCATGCCTGGTTACTAAATGTGGCAAATTCGCCTTCCTTCTCCACAATCACGAGCTAGAATTTAATGAAGAAGAATTCAAAACAAGCACTACAAAAATGCTAGTGATAAAATTATCAGGGCAAAAGTTTTGTTTCTTACCAGAAACCTAAGGACTCGAGCCCAAACTTTTATATCCATCAAAAAAGAGAGATGATGAAAATTAGCCCACCCTGTTGACTACAAGGTTGCTAACGTATTAATCCACGTGGTAGGGAGCTGGCTTTGAGTACTAAGCAGCACAAAACGTTTTTCAGAACACATGCTAACAGACTACTTATATCTGAACTATTTAACAACTGTAATATTGAAAATAAAAATTAAAAAAAAACAAAACATAGGCTTCTTAAGAACTGACAAGAATTTAGCATTCATTTTCTTCCTGATCTTGTGTACAGGTTCATCATTAAAACTTATTTTGCTCAACCAGGTGAGAAATAAAATATATATCCAAGTGAAACAAGCCACAGTTTCAGCTTTCACACAGTACAACTGATAAAGGTAATTAGAATCAGATTGACCAACTTCAGTAAGTGAAGATTTTTTTTTTGTTTCCCAGTAGAAAGCAGGAAGTATTTTAACTTTTATTTTCCATATGGCCAAGTTTGGCGTTTTCCAAGTAAGATAGATGACTGAAGTAATTTTATAGCTAATGTTAATTAGGACTCAATTAGTACAATTTTTTTCTAATTGCGGTAATGGTTCTTCAATTTTCTGAATATAGCATCTGTTCTGTACAATTCAAACCATCTTAGTACGCCTGCCTGCCTGAGACTTCCCAAGCCCCCTTCATATTCGGTAATCTCAATAGAACTTTTCAACTCACTTTTTTGTTCAGATACAACAAAGAAAAAAGTCTACAGTTTCCACCAGCTGTTATCAGCATCCATCTTCCTTACTGTCAAGTACTGGCACAAAAAGCAATTATGTATCATCATTTTATTCATTGATATGAAACTGAAAGATTTTTAAAGAAAAATAGGAAATGCTTGCAAAATTTATACTATAATTACCATTTTTCTTTGTAATCAAAAATGCAAAGATTGCCAAAAAAATTCTTTATTATATTTATAGCTATTAGTTGAGTACTTTGAACTTGTCGTCAAGATGTCTTCACAGTCTGCTTCAGCCTTGAGTTATTGGAAACGGTTCTTATCATGGTTGGGTGACACTCAACTTTTTCTGGCCTCATAGTCACCAAAGTCTTTTAAAGGCCTTTTCTGTACATTCAACCAACACCAACTTATCCTCCATCAGCAATGGCAAAACAATACATTATCACTAATATTGCTTAATTTATCAAAATCAACTATAGTATAAGTGTGACTATGACATGATGAACCACACGACAATTATATCACTAAACCCAGTATGACAGACATCAATACAGTCTTTGTTGTCATTTTCCTTTGTGAGTTGCTTCCATTGTTTACTTTGGTCAAGAAAATACTCAAATATTTATATGCTATGACCTTTACTTAGTTCTCATCTCTCGTACATTTTAATCCTTTCATTTGCCTTCTCACCATGTATTTTAATAAGTTCCATTTGCCTCTGTATCACATGAGAATAAATTTAGATGTTTAATTTCTGTTGGTTTTCCAAAACAAAAAAATGCTTAGTAAGATGACAGTGGACTAATTAAGGAACATTTACATCATTTTTTGAGTGGTTACTTTATGAAATTTCCATAAAGATATTTGTATTGCTGATTTACCGCCCACCTAATCTCAGGCCTTTTCATTAATGTGGTTTTATTTGTACTGACTGTTTTACTGTCAACTCGACATTTTCATTGTTTTGTTAGGTGGTGTGGAGTTGAGTCTACAATAACTATAAGGCTTAACAGCATTCAGGCACATGGTACAAGTTCTTGTAAAATCCTCTGAGAATGAAAATTGCCATTGCCATCATTCTACTATTTTCATAACCCACCAGGTATCAATAAATTTTCCTGATTACTTGCTTAATTAAAGAAACCTGATTAAACCAGAAACACTGATATTAGGAAACTAAACTACCAATATGAGCATCTGCATGCCTGGCAGCCATAGCATTTCTGCATTTCCTTCTTAGAACTTGATTTAAAACTAATTCTCACCTCGGAATTTCCAGTAAACCTCCTATGGACATTGGGTTGTTTTTCTCCTTCTTGTGGCACTGAATGCAAAAAAAAAAAAAAAGACAATGTGGCCCTGGATATGACTACTCTTTGACTATTTGTGATAGGGGCTGCACTATACATATATTAATCATGACTATTTATAATACATCTACCTGACTTTCATTACCTTTTTTGAATGGAGGAAAGAGATTCTACCAACCAAAAACCAGTTTTTTAAAGGACAGTTAAAATTCAGAACAGCTGGCAACTAACTTTCCTTTCTTAGTATTTACAAATTGTACCTTTAAATTTATCTTCTTCATTAAGTTAGAAATTAGGAAACAGTTGCTTTGGTCCAAAAAAACAAATTAATATTTTATACTTTTATTTAAATTGGTTTTGCCTTATGTACTTCCTACATTCATTCGCACAACAGGTAAAACTAACAAATACCAGGTTTTATTGTGTTGCTAGCAACATAGCAACATCCAAGCGTTAAAGGTAGCTCTTTTCAGGATAATAAACATTAATAAACTTTTGATATCACATGAAAAATTCTAAATTATATATATAAACTATTTACTATATAAATAAACAAAAATCAAACCAAACCAATGTTTACATTTTACTATAAACACCACACTAAATTTACTCATTTACATACAAGAAAAACCAAATACTTCCACACTACTAAAGATTACCTACTTATTTACATATTTTAATAACATGCAGCTGATTTGCTTCAAGCTGGAAAGTCTGTGTACAGTCAACGATGGCAGCAATATCAGGTAAATGACAGAACCTAATAGAGACCCTGCAATGGTTAACCCAAAGCAAAAGATCGTTATGACAAATTTACTGCAGAGAAGCCTGAAAAACCAATATGTGATGCTAACAACTCTACATCAGCAATGCAGGCAAGTTTGGGATACTATCCAATATAAGCTGAACATTCATTTGGCTGTAGCCAATACATGGTTTGATCCATGACAGAGAGAGACACCTCATAGACTCCAGCCATGCATAGCTTGCAGGTGGCGGATACAGGCCAAATGGACCTATGTTTACTGAGATGTCACAGTTCATTCTCATCCAGAGAAGGCAGTGAATTTGTGGAGGCAACATGGAGAACAGTTGTCCCTGCAACAGTGGAAGATCACTGGTAGTGTGGCTAATGACTGTACAAAGCTCAGCCAATTACTCACTAATGAAGCCAGCAAATGTTTTACTTAATAAAATACCGACTTTTCAAAGCTGCTTGTAATTTCTTTAACATCCACTGTACTTAACATTTAGTGCACAATGCAGCTAGCAACTCAGCTTTAACTGATGAATAGCCATCTTTCATTCACATATCACAGGACATTTTGATTAGTGAAATTCCAACAAATTCTTGATTACGCTTGTCTTCAGTTTGCTGGCATAAAGTAAATTCCACTATACACACTTTCTGACAGTGGACAACAGACCATACACACACACTTTTGGTGTTCTGGGAAGGTGGTGAATCTGCTATGGCGGAAAAACCCAAAGTACCAACTAAATACTGACTGATCCCTCAAGGTAGCAAATAAAGTTATTCCTGCACTATCTCCCGCTCTCTAAATCCAGCCAATTTAGTTGGGGAATAAATACACAATCAAGGTCTTCAAACAAAATTATTGTGAAGCTATGTAGCAGACTGAGCTCCATTAAAGTGAGAGAGAGAAAAGTAAAAAGTATCTAATGTCTTCTTGTTGTTGTTTTAAGTCACAGCCAAAAACTTTAACTGAAGGCAAAATAAAGAGAAATGCTTACCGTTACCTGTGTTTCCTTCTTCTTTGATGTTGGTGCCACTGTAGCCATGGCGTGTTTCAATACAGATGATGAGAGTGAATCTTAGTTAATTAATGGTGCCTCAAGAGTCTCCCCTTTCTCCACTCTAGGTCACTGGTCGTCTTCTTGTTGTTTCTTTTTATTATTCAGGTTCTTTTAACCTCATCATTTTCCTCTGGGTTAACAGTGTCCTCATTATCCATGTTCCTCCACACCATTCCACTGAAGCACTTCGTTTTGCTTCCTCTCGCAATCTTTGTTGCTTTGGGAATATTCAACATTTACCTGGCCAGTCAGTCATCATCAGTGTTTTCTGTCAGTCAGTTGTATCCCTGTATAGTTTTTCTTGAACATTTAGTGAAATTTTCAGCTTCTGATGATGATAATGCCACTCTTTTCTTTCATCATCTTATTCTGACTCAGGACTTCTCTTCCTTTCTCTCTCCAGTTTTGACAACATTCTGAACACCTCGCAATCTCTCTCTGTCCTCAGGCTTTTCTCTCTCATTTTTCACCCAAAGCCATTTCTTTTTCTTTCCTGCTGCTCTGTTAGTTTCTGTTTTTCCTTCCTGACATCAACCAATTTCTTTTTTTGTATTTTCCAGCAATGCTGCGCATAACAGCTTTTCCTTAACCCAAGGCCTTCTGCTGCTCTACCAACTCCATCATCCACAGAATCCTTTTAACTGACCACTGGGGCATGGAGCAACCATTTGTTGCAATTTCGTCAATAAATGACTCTGCCATCTCGTCATCACTGGATACAGCTTTTCTTTCTTCTGGAGGTCTCTGAAAGTTAGAGTGCACCAAATAATAAAACTATTTAAGAGGGGCAAACTACCAAGAATGTGCCACATCACGTGCATCAGGTTTAAACCAGTCTTAACAAATCATTCTAGTAAAATCACAAATGATGCCATTTGTTAAACCTTTATCAGTGTTAAAATGTAGGTGGAGCCACTGGAGCTTAGCAGAAACTTTTCTTTCTTTTCCCCCTCCTCGTATTCTTCATTCATTATATATATATATATATAGTATTTGGAATAAGTATAGTAACAAAGGAAATCTGCTTATAAAATGCAAATAATTGTGATAAAATTGCAACTCAAGTGTAAAAATGAAACACTCCATACTGCAGTCATGTGTCGATATGGGATGCTGTGATTGTTGTCGAGCAAGCAATCAGAAGGTACTACATTTGCAGTAGGTTCTTAAAAGCAAAAGTGTTGATATCATTGTAGTTCAATGAATACTATGGCTCCTGAGAAGAACAATGTACAGGACAAGTCAGTCTTAGCTAGTGTGAAGCATGACTTCATACTTTAAAAAGAGCTGTATGCAAGAATCTCAAGAGATTACACGAAACCTTTTCTGTTGACACACTGAGAAAGGAAGCCTAAGCTCTCCAAAAGTGATGTTAAGTACCACAGCGTTTGTTCTCTACATGATAGACAATGAGCCAGTAAAGATCTTTGTAGAAAATCAAAGGTATACCGACTGCTCACAGGTAGGTTCTCACTCACTGTGCTATTCCGTCAGGATGGCATCTCATGAGCAGAGAGATTCATCTTCCAACATGACAATGACCTCAGAGAATGCAGTTAATGTACCGAAAACTATCTGGAAGGTAAAGAGGCTGATGGATCACTCACAAAGATGCCTTGGGCTGCAAAAAATCCTGATATGAACTTCACTGGGACTATGTTGGGTGATACATCAACTGTGACAATCAAACGACAACCAAACACTTTGGATGAATTGTCCAAAGTGCTATAAGATTATTTAGAACATTCCATAGTCAGGCATTCATAACCCATGAAAACAAAGTGTGTTGCTCTGTATAAAGCATAGAGCTTACATACCAAGAACTAAGCAGCTGTACAACATATTCATTTGAGTTTTTGTCTATTTTGAAATAATGCATATCCTGTGGTTTTTTCTATGGTTATTTCCATTACTGTACATTACTTGTGTTTTTTTCTGGTAAAGAAAAGTGATGACTGACTTTATTTCCCTACCTCTTTGTTACACAGTATATACCATTTCTTTGTTCATATAACAGGTGGTGAGCCACACAAAACAAAGAAAAAATAACATTTATCGAATTATTTGAAAATTCTATGAAGAGAAAAAATTTTTATTAGAAAAAATGAAAGCTTACGTGAAAAATCATTCTGCTGAACTCAACTGTCTGTTTATTGACATTAATTATCAGAAAGTTTCTTTTTTAGTTAATGTGTGGAATAACTGAGCAACAGTCATGTGGATTGGCAATTATCTTCCTTGTAGCTGAACTGAGCTAAATTACTTCACGTTTGCTCAAATGATTCCCGACCTACTAGAAGATATGGTCCATCATCAGTCACTTAATTACTTCTCTAAAGCCAGTTTGTCCTCAATCAGACATTCGGAGCATTCCATCGTTGCATTTTTGTCTGTACACACAACCTAAGCTATAGAATAGCAGCAAACATCTTTTTTTTAAATGTAGTTCTTGACACTAAATTAAAATTTCCATTACTTTTCATCAATCTGAATTTTTAATTGATATTTCTCTTATTATTGGAAAACTTCAGTAAAGAAAAATAATAAAATGTTTCTTTCTTTAAACTGTCAACTGTGAGGAACATACTAAGAAAATAGTCAGATTTTTGAGTAGCTATGGAAATGTCACAAATATTACTGCATATGCATCTCTGTCACTCTGCTAAGCGTTAAGAAACGTTGTTCTATAGACTTCGTTGAACTGTTACTGATAACTATTATGGAAACACTTTGGTGTGTAGCATCACGCTGACCTACAGAACAATGTCTTCCACCCTAAGAAGAATGTTTTCAACTGTGACTACAGCTGGACCTGATCATTTAGCGAATATCACCGTCCTTCATACACCAATTACACTGTCCAGTTTGTCTCTGACCGAGCCAAAAGCTCAGGATAACTTCCTTTGCAGGCAGTGCGCATTAAAAACCTTCTCTTGACAACATGCACATCACAGGCGAGAAGTGCGATGTACTGTATGGTTGTATCAACAATACACATTTGTCCCCTTTTCTCATGCTCCCCTCCTGGCTGGTTTTCAGTGTAAGTTGTAACAGGAAGTATAGCTTAGCCTGTTGGTCCCTGTTGATTTACCGTAATTACTGAAGCTGTCACTAATTGGTGATTAGCAAATGTTTCTTTAGCTAGTGGTCACCACTTGTTAGTGATTTTATAGGTTTGCCAAAATTAAGTTAAATTTACAGGGAGCAGCTACAATAATAATAACATTCCTCACTTTCAATTCGTCAGAGCCAAGTTTTGCTGGTAAGGACAAAACATAAGAAGATACTGACAGGATGCCAATAAAAGAAAAATCCTGCCCCCAGACTAAAATCAATTCTAATCACCCAACAGTTTTCCATAATTTTGCCAACGCAATCACAAAGTAGAAATTGTAGGCACAGCAACATGACCACCCCCAGCTAGGATCAACTCTGGTGAACCCACAATTAAATTATGAAGGATGTAGTGCTGGTGACCGGAAACTAGCCAACTCCTGAAATAAACCTTCTTCACCACAAGTGATAACAACATAACAACCAACCATCAATGCTGACCGACTAGAATTATTACCCAGCACTTATCTCTTTCTGCTCCACCTCGTTTTCTGCCCTCGTGCACTCTTAGAAAACACTGGAACGGGGAAGTCAGATATTCCCCATCTCTCTCATATACTTGAGGCGGCTATGAAGAGCATTCCCTAAATCTGACAAGGGACAATCTCTAAATAACACATTCAGCTAAATTTAATTTAAACAGAAAGTGTGTGCTTACAGTGATGCTTACCAAGAGTTGGGATTTACTGGCATGATCCGTGAGAACAGACCAATACTGAAATTTGTCATTTGTTTGGAAGAACTCTCAAATGAGTGCATGAAATCATCGTTATTAATGGGGCATCTGGAAACAACACATCCAGGCTTTGTCAGTAAATCTGCTGGATACTTTGAGACAACCCGGAAATAATAACTGTCACAAAGACACCATAGTGTGGAATTTAAGTCAGTTAAAGTGCCCTGCACACTTTACACCATTATTTTTATAACTTGAGGAATCAGACATACTGGTTGTATGTGAACAAACACTGCGACAATACAACAATTCCATCTAAGACAACTGCAGCACGTTTACATCTCATCTTAATCAGGACTTCTGTCAGCTGGTAAGTTGATTATAAATTCAGTTTGTATGTGCAAAAAGTGAGTTTTACTGAATGATGTGAAAACTGAAACATGATTTTAAAAAAGGGTAAATGTTGAATAAATCTTACTGAAGGTTTGCAGTTTCATTACAAAACTAAATAGTTTTCTTCAGGTAGCCAGACTTTTAAAAGATTACTAGAAAGATGTTTTTCAACTAACAGTTTTGTGCATTTCAGGTAAAATTTTTATTTATCAAGCTCAAACAATATTTAGTAGTCTCTCCTCAGACCATACAATTGTATTTCCAGGCAGGGTTAGTTACAGAAGTTGGCCAACAGTAAGATGAAGTGGCTGATATCCGTTTACAAACAACTTGGCTCGTAACTGGCTGTTAGACGAAAGAATGTTTTTAAATTCATAACTATCAGTTGTGCACTTATTCTATGCTTGCTGTTCACTTCTACATGCAACAAAGATGCCTTCACCATCCTTACAAAAGTTCAAACTGGACTCTCTGCAGTTCTTTGACTTCAGGATTTAATTATGGAAATTCCTGTTCAAAACCGGAGCAGACAGCAGGTCTTTCCCTCAAGTCTGTGAAACTCAACTTTCTCTGATCGTTCAATAGGTCTGTCGTACATAACAAAATGGCTACTTCAATAATTCAGCTTCAGATAAGTTTTCTAGCTGGGTGGTATGTCCTTGATCCTCCTCTGGTTTGATCTTTTCAATCTACCATTTAAAGATAAAATTTGTTAACAGGGGACAAATTTGTTTGTTATTTTTTTCAGCAGAGTGCCACAAATTCCTTACATTTTTATTGATCACTTCATCACACAGTGATCCTGAGAATAGGAGATTGTTATTCTCGAGGGGACCATTCAGACAGTAAGCTCTTGATTTGAGACAGAAACTGGGGTAATCTCACCTGTCCGGAAAGAAGGTGAGTAGTCTGATTTCTCATATCCGCACCAATATTTGTTTGTTTTGAGCCTGTTCTGTAACTCACTCATTCATATACAGCCATGAGGTAGATCTGGACTACTCACACCACAAAATCTCTTCTACAAGCCTCACCAGCTACAGTGAGGTTTAATTATAAAGTCTCCTTAAACTATTGTTACCTTTTCCTCAGTTATGCAAGTTTGATGATGACTCTGTATCTTTGTACAAAACAGGTGATGCTTATTACAATATCACTATTTCCGGATGAGTCATTAAATAAATAAGCAAACAGATTTGTGTAGAGAAAATTTCCTCTCCAAGTTTTAACACTAAATATTATCCTTAAGATGTCGCTGAAATCCACCTGAATGAATTTGTTCACAATTTGCAGAAAGAACAAGAAAACAAAAACAAATAATAATACTTTGAAACATTTATTTAAAATTCTAAACAGACCACATAAAGGACAGACTTGTAGATTAGAAAACATGCAGGTAAAATAACACACTTGTTTATTGTTAACAGAAGGAAGACCACATTAATTGTTTTAGTGATGGATATCAGCTCACCTGGATTCTTGACACTGGGTGAAAATTCCATCTTTACTTTATCTTTGGTGCCTGCATTAGAGATGAAAACGATCATTTTTATTTCACATTTACTACGTCATACCTAATGCCGTGCAAATACCACATCTATGGCAGTCTTAAAGGTGAACGTTTGGCCGCTATCTTTCTTTTCTCTTCTCATTCCATCCATACTTCATGAATGTGCAGAGTTTCTTTGTTGACAGATTTAAACAAAGACAAACCATTAACTTGACAAACAAGGCCTCTACGAGCTGAGATTTAAACTTAATTATCTGGTTCTTGCTAAATTATTCTGAAAACAGAAATTACTCCAGCAAAAGTAATTACGGTTACTATGGCGATGCCTGACCCGATAAATAAGCAGGATAAATTTTTAAAGGTGAAATAAAATAAAAAGAGAAGAAAAAAATGAGACTGGACAAAAAGCAACAACAACAGACATACCTCCTTTGCCTTGAATTTTCTTTACATACGTCGGTTTTTTTCACTTTTACTTCATTTAAGTAGGAACAATGATAAATAAAATCATTCTATGTTTATTTTTTTCAAAAAAGTGTTTTGTTTGAGCATGAAAACAAATTTGTGGTATTCTCTCTTTAATGGCAAGTATTACTTGTATGCAGTTATCAGAGATGGCGCTGACCTTAGATCTCAGATCTGCTGCCTATCATATTCATTGGTTCACTTGAACTGCTAAGTCTAAAAAACTAAATATTTGTGAAAGATAAAAACAAATGGTTTAATCTGTCTGTCTGTTATCTTGCGTTAACAGTTGGTAAGTTCACCCTACGTTAGTCTGATGTTCCTGAAGTACACTGACCACGACAATATTGACACATAAATTATATACATTTATTAAGGATAAAATATCATAAAAAACGCATAACTGACATAAAATGTGACATGGAGAGTTCATTTTCCCAAATAAGAGACTACTGTTTGATGAATTTAGTGACATTATAATGACAAGGAAAACGCACTTCCAACTACACACTTTTAGTAGCAAGTATAGACAGCGTTAATTTGCAATACAATGTAGTAACTTTATCTGTGTGTGTTCATCAGACATCTGACAGTCTTCTGGCAAGAATTGATACACTTCAAGAATGGTTCCAGGAGCACACTGTCTGTCAAGGCACCGTGGCACTGGGTGGTAATTTGCATATTTCTTTGATAAAAGTTGTGTTACATGAAGAAGAGTCTATGTCGAACATTTGATGATGGAAATGTAACTGTTTGGGAAATATTTTTGCTTAATTTCTGGAAATAAGTGTAGATTAGTGTACCATTATTTAACGCTGAATGAATCGAGGTAAGAATTCCAAGATACTTTGTCTCAATAGTGACTGGTGGCCAAAATCAGTTATTTATCAATACCTACCTACATTAGCTGCTGAAATTCTGTACAGACTAAACAAATACTGCAAATATACAGTGCATAATTAAGGAAACAGAAAAACTTTCCTTTTCCACGGTTTGGCAAGGACCACTTCACTTGTAAGTGTGACAGGAAATAAGTGTAACACTTACCATGTCGATGTAGATGCTCTCAGGCACAGTGTAATTTATAGGCTGTTGGAATGACTGCATATTAAGGTACAGCTGATCCCTGCTGCAAATACAACAAAGTTTGTTAGCTTCAAATTGAAATTGTACATTTAACTTGAATGATGCCAAGATTCTGGCCTTAAATTCTAAGGACTTCCAAATTTGATATTCAAGATTCCTTTCTCATTAGTATTTACAGCCTATTTAGACCAAATCACAACAAAACTTCCGTCTCCCTTTGTTACCTTTAGCTTTATACGCTTTGCTTCTTCCCTCCCAACCAGATTTATAGATACCGGTCACTTTCTTTGTTATTTGTGGTTCTCTGTACATTTCATTAACTGATGATGAACTCTGGCTGAGTTTGAAATACTCTGAAGCCCTTGTTGCCGGTTTAATGTATACAGATTCAGTGGTGTAAAATGTGGCAGTTTTTCTTGCGTGTTGGGGCCAGGTTGTAAACTCGCATATCAACGTTTGCTATTTACCTACTGTACCAATATTCAGACACAAAAAGATCAGTCCTCCTGCTCATGTGCTCCAGCGCTGTTCTTCTCTGCGTTTATCTTGAACAATTTTACATTGTTGAAGATTCAGGAGGTACTTTCCTGATGTTCTAATAGTTAAGATGAGAACAGTAAACTTTTATGAGTAACTTAAAAATAAATGAAATTATGAGCAATAATGGCACATTATAGTGAAAAACAATGAAAGTTATAACTAATTTAACCTGTCTGACCATCAATCATATCCTATGACAAGGCAGAGTCTGCATGCAGATTTACCGCTCAAATATTTCCTGAAACTTGTTTTACAGATAAATAAGGGAGGAATCACCAAACATTGAGGCAAGCTTGTGTGTTTTTCAGCAATTGTTTCTCTAGCTGGTCAAAATATTACAAACTGGATCTTTCTCAGAATTGGTGAGGGGACTGAGAATACAGCTAACCACTGGAAATGTACCACTTTTAAACTGAGAGTCAGGTTCACGGGAAGAAAATTTGGGGCACAGTAAAAGATAACTGTGGACATGAGATTTGCTGGTAATTACTCTGTTGTCTCATAAAGACAATTAACATTCTAAATTACATTCTTTTAGAAAAAAAAAACAAAATACACACAGTACCTTGCTTTCACTGAAGAATTTTCTGGAAAAAGAGAGAGAAAAAGAATATTAAAATTTACTTTAGCATACCTTTCATTTATTCGCCACTCTCTAGGTATTAGAATTAGTGAAATCTCAATATCTCCAACTCGGTTACCTCAAACATCCACTGTTTACAGAGCAATCAGCCATTCCTGCCATCTGAATGTCCAATGGTCAAGAATGCTGACAGGGATACTGAGGAAGTCCACCAACCTGTTGCCCCTTTGGTCTTGTGTAGAGTTTGTGATATTTTGTACTAGAGGTAAAATATTCTGAACACACGTTTCACTGCAAGGTTAACTTCAAAGACTTTATCGACATTGTGTACAAAGAAAATTTAAAGCAAAAGATGATTACCAACTTCTCTAATTTCTGATTCTTATTTTAATGCATTTGTAACAGAAAATGTCAGTGCATGTAATTCTATGTACACACAAATTCTTACTCTAGTTACGTGTACTTTGCCATTTGTGCAGATAGCTGCTGTCACATGACCAATGCAATATGGTGTCCAATATCTATGTAGGTCTTATATAGGTCTTGCCTATTATGTGCACTGTCTAGGAATTACCATTAACGAGATTGCAAGACACACAACCACCAGGGCTTTTCTTTTGTTATCTCAAATTTCAGGGTCGAAAGTTATTGGGATGTCGCTGAGTTTGGCTCACGTAGAATAAACAAATAATACACAAAAAGGGGAATCATATCTGTCGAAAGTAGACCAGCCAAGGTTGCGATCCTTAAATGAAACCTCAATGACTGAATGAAAAATGATACACTGAGAGTACTTTTTTACATTTTGTAAAAAAAACATAAATGACTATTAACAAAACACAGCCAACATTCTTCTATCCATAAGTTTGCTTGTATGATTTCCCTGATGAAGTAAAAACTAATTTTACTTTGTCATCATCATCATCATCATCATCTATAGCCATCTGTGCAAGCTGGCTGAAGCTGATGGTAATAGCATGAACTAACTTTAGCATTTCTTATCGTTATGGAAACATTCCTGGAGGATTATCCACAACTCTCCAAATATAACAGAAAATATCAGCATTAAGGTCCTCCGCTTATATATCAAAAAACAGACAAATAAGATTCTTAATATACAGTTTTATCTGGAATATTCCACAAATGTGACTAAGTATCCACAGAAAACAACATCATCATCATCATCATCATCATCATCATCATTTCTGGTATTATTGATTGTCTATTTTAATTTTGTGCATCTTCACAAAAAGGATAAAAACAGGATCTGCCAATTATTTTGATTTTGGAAGAAAAGCCAAACAAATTAACAAAGGTAACTTGGGTTACCTCTCTTTTCCTTTTCTTTTTCCCAATGTAACTATTAAGATAATTTTGAAACAGTTCTGTAAACGTAAACAACAGAAGTGTACAAAAATAATCCCTTTATTCGGCACTTTTACTATTTCAGAAACCTAATGAGAGAAATATTAATATATAAAATCTCGCCGGGATGCGCAATATTTGCTGGAGACGAGCAATGGTTCCCAATACAATGACACTTATTTAAATTAGGATCCCTGGACACAATTCTCTTAGTAATGCATGAGCTTTCGTGCTAAATCTTCACAGCACCTTTCTCTCACAAAAAAAATCAAGCGCTCTCAAGTATTTCAGACATACAGTAAACTTCAACAACAAAACAATCAAGTAGTAGATTACATTTCTTTTTCATACTTAACACTTTATAATTCGAATAAAACCACTCGAAAAAGTTCTCTCCCCTTTGATACAGATGTCAAACTACCAGAGACTTGTCTTGAATTAATTATCAATGAAATGCAAATCTTAACTAAAACAGTTTACATCCAATGATGATCAACTGATTTGTACAGAAATGCTTATTCACGGCTCAGATAAAGGTTACAGTTATGTCCAATTAGTCAAAATCAGTTCAGATGAATAAAATTATTAAGATATTAAAAAAAAACAAACAAACCTGATTTTCCTTTTCTCTTTCTTTTGATCATTCTGCAGATGAAAAATGAGATGGCGGGAATGAAAACTAGAGCGGAAACACCAACAATAAGTCCAAAGTGTGTAAAACTGAGGAAAAATCCATCTGGACAAGATAAAAAATTGTAATAGAAATGGAATAGTTAATTATCTTGAGACACAGACCTCATCAAGTATTCAAAATAGCCACAATAATTCAAGATACTAGAATCCAAAATCATTTTATATCAAAAACAAACAGGTGTAGAGTGTATCTACAAATTTTAATGATGTAAAGTTTGAATAATGGAAAATAAATATCTTGGGTGTGAAATTGTGACATGAATTAGCAAATCACCAAAGCACAAAATACCTTATTTAATCCAAATTTACTAATGAAGTCAAATTCACCTTCGGTTTTCTCTTCTGTGAAAGTTCCACACAAATAATCATTTTCTCAACAGCTATCACCTGTAAGCAGCATCCGTAATCAAATGCTTCTAATGACATAAGAGAACCTCTTTAAAATAGATAGTTTAAGACCTGACATTTTTTTTGAAGAAAATAGATGGAAATACACTCACTCGGTTTCTGAATCAAATCAAGTATTGCATAAAATTAAAGTCTGGATTCTGATTGGTCAAAATTACCTATGAAAACGATAGTATCAAACCACCTCTCAGGAAATCAACACATTGTGGCTGCACGTTTAAGCAGAAAACAATAGATGTCAGTCAATAAATAAATAGTGAAACCAAACTAAATCAAACACTCCATTCTCAATTCAAGACGAAATATAAACTAAGAAAAATCAGTCAGATTTCTAAACTAATAAGCGATCCATTATATAATGGAGCGAGCCTGAAAACTTTAAGGGAGTAAGCCAAATTAATCCTGCAATTATGTAAACGCTAAAATATTTAAAATATCAATTAAAATTCAAGCCCTCTATTGGCATTTACATTGGGATTACATAATCATTAACCTAAAGAATTGAGTTAAAAATCTGACAAAGTCAACAGGAAAATTGTCACATCGGCAAAACAACTTACAACACACAAAAAACTAGGGAATCAATACAAAAATATTTGTGATTTTTTCATGGACAAACATTGCACATTAGATTTCTGTTAGCAAACTAGCTATTGTACAAGGAAGGCCCTGTGGTAATAATTTGGCAAACCTTTTGTTATTATAATATCTTAACTGATTGCAGGATCAGCAATAAAGGGGAATTCTATATGCTAATATTTGCTTGAGCCACTTTTGCAACAAATAGCTTCTGGGATGTTTGATAATGAATCAGTGAGATTTTGTATCACAGCCTGCAGCAGATTTCCTTTTGTTTGTGATAACTTCATTTAATGCCAACGTAAAATGGTGAGATGTCATGTTGAACTTAGTTGACAATCCAGAGTAGAAAACTGGATTCGTGTTAGGGTTTTCAGGTACCCAAAGAAGTTAAATACTTTGGTTTTTCTTCCAAATCCTCAGGAATACAGGTAGTGAATCTCAATATACCTTCTTCACACAATGGCAGATACGTCTTTAAAATAGCAATGTACCCAGCATAATTGAGACATCCTACGATAAACATCAATGCTTTCTTTCCACCACACTAGATTGCACCCCATACCATGATGCTCCAAACCAACACGCTCAAATGTGGACAAAAGACTAAGGTACCAAAGACAACAATCTGACCATCGCAGACCAAATGATGAAACCTGGACGCATCAGAAAGTCAAAGCCACTAATTCTCAAACGTTTTGCTAGAAATGTCTTCCAACCAGACTTTTTGAAGTATTCTGTAGCTAATAAACAGAAAAGTTTTACCTGCTATACAACCTCTGTAGTGAAGTCAAAGAAGATAGCATTAGACCATCTTTGGCTAATTTCTGTTAATTAGATCAGCAAGAAAACCTTGTTCGAGTGTGGATGTTGCAAATAATAACATGTTCTTGTCAAGGCGTCCCTGTTGATGGCCATCCAGGTCAATGTGCTGCAGCAACATTTGAAATGGTCAGCTTCATAATAATAATAATGGCCACAAATCCATGAGAAAGGTTGACATCTTTATAATGTGTCACTGAGTCTGGCCACACTCTGAACAGCCTATAACATGACATTAGCTAAAAGGAGAAATGTCTTCAATGTGAGCACTTAGTTGTCCAATATAAAAATAATCACACCTGAAGCATGAAATAAGTGACAAACCCAAGAAAGAAAAGTTTTAAAATGAAGACCTGTACCTATGGCAACATCAGTTCAATATATTTAGACAATTTTATTAAACAGTTAGTGTATCTACCATAAATTATTTATATAAAGTAACTTGTTTTGTCATTTTCCTCTTTCAGGATAATAATTACCAAGAATAGAGAGAACAAACCCAGCCTCATCATTTTTGGGTGTACCACACACCTGTTGTAGAAAGTCTCAGTGATCACCGTATGAGGTCTGTCTTATCAAGATCAACAACAGATTACCATTCTTATGATGTCGTTTTATTACAACTCTGTTGTTGTTTTATCGTGTATTATTTCTTTTTTAACGTTGATCAAAAACTAAAATGATAAAACAATTTTATCTATTTGGCTGGTTATCTGAGAGCCAATATCAAAAGTGGCTTCGTCTTTCTGTCAAATATTGCAAAAATGTTTACTTTAGCACAGGATGAGCAATCAATCATTAATTCTTATTATTAGCAAAATAAAGATAAGGATCTGATGAAGGTCAGCCCTTTGGTAGGTATTATTATTATTATTATTATTCCATATAGTGACAGTACCTTTTTCTGAATCATACACAAAGGTGTATACTTAACATTTTTCTGATCTTTACCAGAGGTTACTAAAAAAAGGGAGCAGGAAAGTGTAGCCCAGGTACATTTTTCATAACATTTGTTGTTTCTTTACATTTCTTCAGAGCTCTTTTGATGATTTGAGGAGCAGCAGTTCTTCATTTCAGCCATCTAGCACAATATTTAAAAAATCTCTCTCACCAACTGGACCAGAGAATCACTGAATGACCCTTGATTCTTCTGCTAAAACTACCAGACTCTGCAATGCGTTTTGTCCACTACTTCATCTACAGTCTACAAAGACAGGATCCATTTCAGATTAGCAGAAAGATACTTTGTACATCTGATGTTTCTCCCGAACATGTGATCAATCACAGCTGAAGAATAAGGGATCCCATGACTGACCTTGGTCAATGTTAAAACTGGACCACGTTATCCTGTTAAGGATTGATAACTATAAAATACTGATAATGATGCTATTGAAATATACATTTAATAGTAAATCTCATTCATTACCTGGAAAACCAAACTCTTCCAACACTGTCACATTGTCAACACCTCCATCATCAAGGTAGGTCACCAAACACTTTATGTAGAACCCAATGCTCTCTTTAGAATGGTTGAACATCAACGTTGATGTGCCGTGATACTGACAACTTCCTGGAACTTCTTCTGTATTTCCATGCTCAATATTTCCTGATAAAGGACTGCAATTTGTCTGATTTTCTTTGCATAAAAACCAGGTGAAATTTCCAGGGGGATTCCCCATCTTCCCTGTACATGACAGCTGTAATGTTGTCTGTTCCTTCACCTTAAAGGATGTGATGTGTACCGACTCTGGTTTGACTGTAAGGTAAACCAATACACTACATAATTTGTAGGTTCATGTACTGGGATATCAATTAATTTTATAAATCACAAATTTGAAAAATAGAAATAAAATAAGAGAGAAAATTGGCTTTTCGCAATTATAAATCTCCATCGAAAACACCAGTCATGTGACCTGTGTTGAAAACTAAACTGTTGTTGAACTGTAGCCAATCTGGTCACATGCGGCCACGCATCACTGGATTTGTGCCATTGTCTTTAAGCAGTTCAGCAATCGGTCAGGTAGACCGGTTCTGCCCTCACTAACAACTGTTTCATCCAGTTAACTAACCCTGCCTTGATGAAATCAAGCCTACATAAATACTTGCCAACTAACGTGTTTTAAGCAATTAGCAGTGATTAACGTATTTGACAGAAATAAGAGAGGCACCACATAAAAAATCGACCTGATTGCAAGAGGACTACATAGAAAGTGTCACCTTCCAACTCTGTTGTTGTTATACTTGTAAATTCATAATAAGTTTTTATGTTGCTGATAAGCACTAAAAAAGAATGGCTTAATTCTTACTGATTGCAAAGGTAAAAAATAATAATTACAGGTTCTGAACCAAAGATACCATCAATAAACTTTAATTCTCTTTTTCTTGTGATAAAGAAATCAGCTAAAAATTTAAATATTCAGAAAGAACAAAACCACAACACAACAAAAATTATACAATGACATTATTGAATACAAACTATAGTTAAGTGTTTAAATACAATCTGTTTTAAAATTACTTTCTATTCATGATACATTCATAATTTTGGAAAACCCCACTTGCCCAAATTGTGATGTTTTCCTTTGGGTGCAAGACTATCTTATCCTGCAGTATCATTATCTTTGTTTACAATGAACGAATCAAATCCTGGCTGCTGGTTTAAGTGGACAGGAGAACTCCTCAAAATGCCAAATACCAGATTATCAATAACAGAGAGGTTACTACTGTGGTCTGCTTCGATAACATACTCCATGTCAGAATAGTGTTCAGGACATGGGCTGCCTAGAAAGTACAGATACATTTCTTTTAACATCAGGGAATTCTTTACATTTCCTTGTCCACAAAACACTCCAGTTAAATGTTTCTCTCTAACTTGTTATCCCTAACTTCTGAGATACACATAAACAAAGTGGTGTGTGACAAACCCAAAATTATGATACAACTACTGACCCGGCCCTATGGTTGCTGGCATCCCAGGCAAGCTGAACTTCGGCGCCCTTACAAGTATAATTTTTTTAAAATTTTCACGAGGAAAACTACAAATGTAGGAATAAAGAGTTTATTTCAATATACAAGCTAAAGAACACAGTTCAAACACAGCATCAAAGTTTCAAATCCTTTCATTAATATAACTGAGAGAGAGAGAGACCATATTTACATTACTGGTAATGATTTTCACAGGTTTTTGTTACAAACAAACACTGAGTGGAGGATGGGTGGGTGAGAGAAAGTCCAAAGGGTGCCATTGATCTGCTAAATATCTGTACTATGGCCTCTGCAGAACAATGTAAACCACAGAGGCCAGGAAATAATTCTTTTGCAATATCTAGTTCAGTCAAGAGATCACATCCCTTAGTATCACTATTTTCTTGGTACCTTAACATATCCGCCAAACCTTGACATACTAATCTCAGTTTATTTTTATCTGGCAAATCTTTCATTTTACCTAAAAATCCCCATGTATTATTGAAACTTTGTAACTGTTCAAATCTGCCTGATAAAGAATTAATAGCCGTGTCTGAGTATTACACTGAACACATGATTTTTTAATCTTCTTTCTGGGGGTCATCTGTATTTGGAACCTCGTCAATGCACTCATATTGAAACTACCTTCTTTTTCGGCTTATTCTTTTACTTTTAAAAATGGGCTCTACATCTAATTCTTTTGCTGATGCTAGTGCCCTTTCCTATCCATTTGCACAATAATCAATTAAGTAATTAGTGACACTATTCATTAATGAAACTGCTGTGGACAGTTCCACAGAGGCACTCTGCATAGTTTTGCTGATAACATTTACCCAGCCTAAGACCTCATACCAGACATTCAGCATCACTACTATTTGTAATACAAGAGTCTCTGCTTCATGTTGCATTGCAGGATCAGAAGCAGGCATTTCTGAAAGTTCATAAAGAGCTTCTCCGATTCCTATAATTTCATATTTAATGGCTTTGACTCATTCTAATCTGTATTCCCATCTAGTATCGCATAAAGGTTTTGCAGTGAGACATTTAACATGTTTTTTCAGTACATGCCATCGCCCAGGCAAGGCAGAAAACAAAACATATAGGTGCTGCACAGTACCAAAAGATGAAGTGGATTCCAGATAACTCGTTGCACTATCACCAACCACTAAGTTCAGGTTATGACATCCACATGGCATATAAAACGTCTGTGGATTTCCCTTCATGATCCGCGCCTGAACCCCTTTATTCTTTCCTTTCATATTTGAACCATTATCATAGCCCTGACCTCTGCAGTTATGGAAATCTAGCTCGCAATCTCTCAAAAAAATCAAGTATACTTTCATATTATCCTTCTCCTGTAGTATCTATAACTGGTTTATAGCTAACAAAATGTTCCTTTATTGAAATGTCTTCTACATCTAAAAATCATATTGTAAGTGAAAGCTGCTCCATATGACTTATATCTGGCGTACAATCTAAGATAAGGCTGAAATATTTGGCTTCTTTAGCTCGTTTTAATATATTTTTCTGAACAGCATTTCCCAACAAATTATTTCATTCTGAACATTTTTTCCACAATACTGAATGTGAGTTTCTTTAGACACAATCCGATGTAAGTGTTTGTTCATTGTCAGATCAAATTTTCCAAGTGACTCAACAAGACTTAAAATATTCCCATTGTGCAGTGTAAATAATGTGTCTGAAGTTCCTCTGAAAGCCAAATTGCGTTCAGCTAAATACAGAGTGATGCTTATTAAACGTTCCAAAACTTTAAACCAGTGCTGTCATTCTTTTCCCATGTGTGACTGCATCTCCTTATCAATAGTTTTATTAGTCTGCAATCGCAGTGATGTCTCAAACCACTTTGTAAGACATTCCAGATGACGTACTGAATTTTCATGTGATTGTAAATATTCATGAGCGTGATTCCAGTCATTAATTCCAGATTTTCCTAAAAATGACTTATTTGAGAAGCCAAAAATTTTGCAACAAAAAGCAATAAATTTTATTGGTGCTCTCTGAATAAACAAGCCACCTCCTAAGAAAACTTTCACCATTGTTAATTTTCCTGTATATCAATGTCACAGAGAAACTACGTTTATTTGCATCCTTTGGAAAACTGTACTGTTTATTAATAGGATGCGGCCCGTTCATAATGATGTGGTCAGTTTCCGCCACTGATAATTCATCCGGCCATATGCATAGTAGTAGACATTTCTTTTTGGGGAGTTTTCAAATTTACTTTTAAAATTCTCAGAATTCCCTACTATGACATTATTGCCCAAGTCTTCAACAACATTGAAAATGCGATCATGATGTTTTGATTCGTGCATGCAATCGTTCTTTCCTTCAGAAGGTACAGTATCTTCAGTGGATTGACTTCACAAACATTAGATGACAAATCTGGAGAGATAGATGTATCTGAAGTTGAGCCTGCAGCATTCCCACTATTAGAGTTAGGATTGAAGAAACTTGATGGCTTTGGGTGTTTCTTGGCTGCTGCTGCTTGTTGAAGATGCCCTTTTCTGTTTTCATGGCCTGATAACTCTTTTGAAAGCATTTGCAATCTAGGAAGAGAGTTTTAAAAAATCTAAAAATATATGTGTGTGTGTGTGTGTGTGTGTGTGTGAGCATGCGCGTGTGAACTCTGAATCACGCAATAAGCATCAACGCTTAGGTTTCAAAATTCATCAGTTACAATACACTTACGAAACTGACTATTTTATCATATCTGATGATTACAGCCAGATAGACATTTCATAAAAATGATCAGATAATTTACTAACATTTCAGCAGGCTATGCAGCTCCTGGTCCTGACAAGTGACCAGACGGTTCACACCTGCAACAAACAGGAAGACAACTGATGTGCCTGCCCTCAATGCATTAACCCGCGGCCTGGCCCGCCTTTGTAAATCTCTCATTGGGCCTATAGCCCCCTGCACCAATTTGTTTGGACCCAAGTTGGCCTAGTGTGCGTCCGGCTCAAGCCACTGTCCAGTCCTTGTAGCATGCTCTGACCACAGGCGTCGTGGTCCCAATCTTTCAGCCACCGGCGCTTGATTACGTCAGTCCTACTGTGATAACAGTTCGAGTTCCGGCCCTTTTCGCCAGCATGTATTGTCCACATTTCTATCAGGGTGGCAGAGTGACAGGAAGTTGTCAGGGAGGCCTATGACACAACTGAAAGTGCCTGCCATGGGAGACAATGGATTTCTATTATGATTTTTCTTGTGTTATGTTGAAAAATCATTGTGCCCCCCCCAAGAAAATTTAATGCCCGTCCACGAATTTGTTTCTCCCGCCGGGTCTGTACATAAACATTGACTAATATGTAAAATATAAATAGATTAAAATTAGAATGCATTATTAAATATTTTATATAATTCAAAGGTCAGTAAGACATCATTAATCTTTGCAAATAAACTTACAGATATACAAAGTGTTATATTGATCACTATACCCACATCCTGAGCTGCCCACCTTATGTCACAGGTGAGCATCAAGACCCGTTCCTTTGCTTCTCACACCTGTGTTGCGCAGTTGCCAACTCCGTTACCTTTTGGCACAAAATTGTGCAACATTTTTGAAATAAGCTCAGCTGTGATGAATTTCGAAGGCAGACAAAGGCTTGGGGCCAGTGGCAAATTTTTGTGCAAATTTTGAGCTCTTTCATGTGATGCAAGTAATACGTCTAGAATTTCTAGAAATTATATTTTTTTGTGTAACAGCTAAATTGGCAATGCATATCTTGAACAGAAGGCTGGCACAGTTGCACAAATTTACACGTGACTTACCCATATGACACACCCTCCACATTCCTGTCAGCCGCTTCCTCGGCTCTGTCCCCCCCGCTGCGATTTTTGGCCAATTTGTGAGACCTTTCGGTAATCAGATTCTTGCAAATTTGGCTCCACTCAAGGAATTTTTACATTTTTTTCCTTTGCATTTGGAAGATCCCAATCACTTGATGTGGCACTCCAGGCGACTGACTACTGACTAACTGTAGCTGAGCACCAGATTTTAGAATCCTTCCTAGAGGGTGCTGCAATCATTCAAAAGTTCAAGCAGGCAGATGACTACAGCCTTATCTGGCAGTGAACAGATCAATCACTAGATTATAGGAATATTTACAAATTATAATTAATCAAAACAAGTAAAGATCAACTTACACAGTAAAGCACAAGATTTTAACACTCACCTTGAATACAAAACCAGGAATATCACAGTAACACTATCATCAAGACTGGACATAAGATATGTCACAAAAGTCAACAATCAACCTAATCCACAACTGCTACAGTGGACATAAAATATCAGGTGCCATCCATTTATCATATTTTTAGAAGTAACTTTGTTTGTTTGTTTTTTTTTCAATTCTTTAGTGTCATCTTCAAATGAGTTTTCTTATAATCTCTCTTCCTACTAGCATTCAGACTGAAGCAAGCACAGTAAATAGTAATTATAAAAATTAATCTCAGTTACAAGAATTTCTCAGTCTTACCTGCAGCTATCAGAGGTACTGTTTCAGAATAAACATTCCCACCTTCTGTATTTACTACACAGGTATAGTTTCCAGTATCGTCACAATGGACTTTCTCAACTGTCAGTGATAAGTTGCCTTCTTGTTTCTTTATATCACCAGTTGCAATCACTCTGTGTTCCAAAGTCTCATTTATATATAAAGTGTCATGAATATTCTTCCTTGCAATTAAATTCTTGCCATCTTTTATTATTTTTATCAGATATAAATAGCAGCTCCAGAACTGGAGCAGTTAATGACAGTCTGACTGCCAATGAATGGATTCTTGCCAATTTTAATCACTGGAACCTGTGGATCTGTAAAAAAACAAAAACAAACAAAATAACCATCATAGTTATCTTTTACTCAAGCATCTGATAATAAACACCACCACAGTAATTGGTTTTCAAGAATTCTGTTGTAAGCCATTTTTATGTCTGCCATCATAAAAAAAAAAAATCACTACCTTCTAAGGGTGGACACTAACTTATTTATGATTAGACATCTAATTTCTGGACTATAAAAATAATCAAAATAAAAAGAAAAGTCTAAAAGATGGTAGATCATCATGACATGAGATTGAATAAATCATTTTTTTTACCATAACATTCTGTATTGTGATGAACAATAACTAATCTCCACCAATCACAAACAATTGGGAGAACTTTAAAGATGGCAGACAGTGAGAGCTGAGAGAGTTTGCCAAATGGGATCAGAAAAATATTTTAAAAGGAACCATCTAGCAAAAGATTGTTGTTTTTTTTGAGAGGAAAGACTGGATTTGATTATAATCTAAATTAAAACTAGCTACCAAGAATACAATTTTAAACTTGGGTAGATTATGAATAAAATCTAAAATTGCTGTTCATTCAAAAGATTCTTAAATTTATGATTTTTTTAATGAGTAAGCAATAGCATAACAATACAGATAATCATAAATTTTTTTAAAAATATGTAAAATACAATATTAGTTAACTGTACTAACTAATAATTTTTATTTCTCAGTTATTGCGATAAAAATGTTAACTATGATGTGGTTGTCATCATCCAAATACAAAGTGTGGCGCAGCATGGAGTCAGCACACACGCTTTGCATGCTGGGAACATTCAGATGAAGCCCGCCAGATAACATTATGGCGGTATTATTTTAACTGGGATTCACTTAGATGTCCTTAGGACATTATTCATAAACAATATACACTGCTCTCCCAAAAGTATGTGAATTACCCATGTAGATGGGAAAGAATCCATCCAGCATGCTCATAGCTATCTCCATGAAAACATTTTCACTACATACGCTAGTCTTGGTTAAACAATGGCATGAACATATTCCCCAGTTAATTTTTTTTTATTATTATTAAGCAGAAACATTTTGTTAAAAAAGAAAAAAAAATTTTTTTAAAATATTTTTGTATAATATAACACTTTTTTTTTCCTTCACCATCAATGACTCAGATAGGCGATAACTTCCACATCAACATCCTTCACAGGTTCCTGATGGAGAGAGAGAGAGAGAGAGTGTGTTGTGTGTGTGTGCGTGTGCGTATGCGGACAGAGACATAACTAGTTTTACTGTGTGTCAGTCAGGGTGTCTGTCTACTTTACAAATTTATATTGAAGCACCGGAAAAGTAAGAAGAAATGCTGGACTAAACTTTCTCCAGGTTTTCCGCAAATATTCATGGCACACCAGCTGGTACACAAACTATCTTTAGTACATGCAGCAGCTGTACTCTTGCATCTAGGCATAGTTTTCCAGAATAGAGAAAAGTCGATGTAGTTGACGATGACATCCCTCAGTAAATTGCAGGAGGTCTGGGTGTTCGCTTTGCGCCTGATCAACTTGAGAGGGCCTGGTCCTGCTGCGCTCATACACCCCCAGACTATAAACGATCCTCCTCTGGCCTGTACCATTGGTCGGGTGCACTTTATATTGCATTTTTCACCATGGTAATGTCGAACATATATTGGGCCAGCACTGTGAATGCGCATGATCATTGTTTCATCGGAAGAGAGAACTCTAGCCCATTGAACTCTGGTCCAGTTTTTGTGCGCTTTAGCTCATCCCATGCAGATGCACCTGTTCTTGTTGCTGATCAATGGCTTTTTCTGGGCAATTCGTTCAAAGAGATTCCTCTCACATAGACGATGTTGAATAGTGCGACAGGAGACATTCACTCCACTCAGGGAGGCTCGAATGGCCGTCGATGTCAGGAAACGATTGACTCTGGATTTGTGACAGATGAGTCAATCCATTTTGTTGTCACATTTTCGCAGTCTTCCGATTTGCATTTTTGGTTTCATGTTTCCGGTCTCCTTGTACTGCTTCAGAATGCGGTTTACGGTGCTTTTCGGGCAATCAACTCAATCGGCTATCTCCTGACAAGGCAGATTTTCTTGGTGGTGCTCAACTATCAAGTTTCTGATTTCAGACGACGTTGTCTTGCCAGGTACGGTGCAAAAATGATCTTAAATGGTCTTAGATGATGTGATTCTATTCATTTGATCCTTTAAAGATGAATATATTGAGGGGAATAAATGTATGCACAGATTTTGTTCCTTGTCCCAACTCTTTTGTCGCAGTACAAATTTGACTATGCTAATTCAAATATTTTTTCCAGACAATAGATACACATATGACATTCGTTGTTTTTACACAATGTAAAGGCATATTTTATACAACTTATGGACAATAGGGTGGCTATCTGTATGCAAATGTAAAAACAAGAGAGCTCAAATATCAATTTCACAGCAAGTGTCCAAACTCTTTTGTTGGGCACTGTACATAAATGGATTGTTTTGTGGCTTATCTTAAACTGAATAATCATCCTGTTAACAATGCTTGAAGGATTTCCTGTTGGCCCTTACCAACCTCTTATTATTTAACAAAGTCTATCTGTTCTTTGTACTTCCTGTTTGTGGTGATCTGCAGATGGAGGGTTCTTCTGGTCTGTACCTATTCTTGCAACTTGCAAATGTGTGAGACTTGAATGGCCTATTTAAGTTTGAAGGGTGCCTGTTTACTTATGTCAGGTCTTTATAGATATAAAAGTGACAGTAAGTGTTTACGGTTTAACTTGTCTGATCAGGCTGTCTGTCCTCTAGTTAAAATCCATTAGGTAAATTATAAAGTCAGAAGAATAGAAAACTATAAAACTTACATGAAGCTCAATTTTCAGAAAAAATTAACATCTGCGTATGATGTGGTAATGAAACTTATCAAAATGCCATTTCCTAACGTGTGATTTACCCCACCCAAGCGCTGTTGTTGTTGATGTACCAAAAAGTATTAAATTTAAAGGTATTCTTTACCATAAAAATGTGTAAGAAGTTCAGTCATGTAACCATGGAAATGTGCAAAAAACTAAACTTGGCAACTGAAGCACCCCTACATAACTAAGGCTACGCATAGTGATCATCTCAGTAAATGTGATGTCTTTTATGTCATGTTGCCGACACTTCTGGACTGTAAACTTCAAAGAGAGTCTCACTAATAATCGCTGAGCTTCTTCTATGCATAGTAGGATTTGCTTTACCTAAAATCTGAGAGGTTTTCAGACACTTGTTCACAGTTTTTCTGAAGTTTTAATGTTAAAGGTCATAAGCTGTTATGGACCATTCTACTAAGCAATACATTTTAGCTCGTATCATCCTAGCATTATTACTATTATCAACCTTACAACAAGGTTTTTTTGTTTCACTTGTAAATTTCATAATATTAGAGATCCCAGCCATACCGATACATGTAAAAAAACAAACAAACAGGTCCAGGAATTGAAGCCCATTAGTGTATGTGTGTGTATATATTGCTATAATAAGATGATGATGATGCTAACACATAGTTAAACAGGATGCTTAACAACAATACATTTTAGATATTGAGTTCCTTGTGTAATGACATAGATTATTTCTGAGGTGAAAACCTGTGACTATGGCATCTGCCAAACTAATGAATGCAGTGTCATAGCATCTTGGCCAATCTCTGAAGCTGCAATTATCTTTACTCAACTGCTAGTAGCAAATGCACACTTCTATTGGCTTCTAAAACTTCCCCTATCTAAAGTAAAAGAAAACTTCCGATCACACTAAATCCTCGACAGATCTTACTTGCTGGAGCAACCTTAGTTTTTTCTTTATGGTATGTCATTGATTCTGGGATTGTAAATAAACCCAAACAGTGAATTACCACCAGTGCATGACTTAGTCTACTTTTCCTTTTAATCTGATTCTGTCAACAAGTTTTCTATCCCCATGCTAACAGAACAGTGAAGAAAACTAGAGACAACCAGCAGATCAGGAACTAAGTATGGATAAACATACTTACCTTCGGTCTTCACACAGCAAACAGATACTAAGAGCAACAAGAAGCAGAGTTTAAGCAAATGAAACAACATACTGAAGTTGTTCAATCTGTATGAATATAAAGGCAGAAATTTTGTTGTTATTCATTTACAGATCACTTCCGTGTATAAAAGGTGAGAGGATGAGTGGTCAGCTGGTTTTGTTTTGTGACCCATTGTTTCTGCCTATTTTAACAACTATCAAGCACAGGACAGCCTACTTCAACGATGGCTGCCATACTGGAAACAAGCTTCTCATAAGACAATTTCCTGACATTTATTAAATTTCAAGTTATTAACACAATCCATATGAGTAAGTGACAATTATGGTATGCGTGTTAGACTTACAAACCATTTTAACAGTGCATGTACAAACAGCCCGAAGAAAGTACTGGGCTGAGGATCCATGCCCCCCCCCCCAAATTCAGTGCAGGTTATGATGGGGCACAATGAAGCCAATGACTCACTACACATTTGGAGTTGACCTTAGTAGAAGTGATAGCCATGTTACAAAATATCAGTCAAGTAAAATGTAAAGCAGAGTATGGTGATTTTTTTTGTGTCTTTACAGTAGGCAAATTCAATTAATGAGTGATGTGAATAAAAGGTCTCTCTCTCCACCACTCCTTAAGCTGGTTACCAAGAAGTATGATTCTAAATGTTGATAAATGATGTAATCTCAGACAGATTAAATAACCAGATTTTTTAAACCCCCCCCTTTTTTTGTTGGTGCCAGAGCATAATTTGATTTTTCTGCAAAGGTGAGAGAGACCCCCAGTGGCCTCTTGCTGTGATGACAGCTCTCAACATACTGAATTTTTTTTTCTGGGGAAAAAAAATAAACCCTTCTTTTCTCTTCAAGTCAGTGGAAGCATGAACAGTAACTGTTAAACTGAGAAAATGTTTGCTCTTCATGTAGAGGTTGCATGTCATGTAACTGACTATTTTCAATGTTGGGGGGGTGTGTTATTCCACCTCTGTTGGTAAGGTTGTCCAGTGTGTGCACATGGGAGAACTCTGTTCACCTGGCACAAGCATAAATCTAACTGGATGTCATCAGGGTTTTTGGCCAAGCCCTGTAGTGACTCCGAATTAAAAAAAAAAAAAAAATTCAAACTTTCTTTAAGATCAAGCCTTTACATTTTTTTTTTTCTATAACAACCAGACCTCTGCCACGCTTCTGTTAGTGAATTACGTTCGATTATTGTCATTCATCCATCCGCCATTGTGAAAAGTGCGTATACCTGAGAGGTGACGTGCCGTGGTCGCTGAACAGTGAACAGACTAAATCCATTGTTCAGTTATCGTCATTGCCTAAGTAAGGCTGAGTCAAACTACACTTAATTACACTTTAGATATAGTCGACTAAATATTACACTTAGAAGTTACAAAAAACCTTGTGAACATTAAAAAAGGGGAAAATAAGCCACCTCGAAAATATAGAATACGTCATTGTAAATCACCCATGGCAGTCAGGTGAATAGGTTGATCTACCCAACAAATT
This sequence comes from Nautilus pompilius, assembly GCA_018389105.1. Lineage (NCBI taxonomy): Eukaryota > Metazoa > Mollusca > Cephalopoda > Nautilida > Nautilidae > Nautilus > Nautilus pompilius. Next base: position 446,565 of record JACATO010000946.1, on the reverse strand, counting down.
AACAGGTTTAAGCATTCATGCCAAGTGGAACCCACACTTTTGTACAGAATGAGGAGGAAGAAAAAGAAGATGTTTTATAAAACAATGTAGTACAAACATGAATAGTCAAGCACATTTCCTCGCAATTTTGCTAAACAGAATTTAAAAAAAAAAAGGGCAGGTAACTTGAATTAGTTAAGTGACAACAGAAAGCAGATGATGGGAACAAGCAGTGAAACTTGTAACAGCAGGAATTGTTTACCTGTGGCAGTCAAGACTACATGAGCTTTCAATGTTCCCAGCAGAGTCAATTACTGTGTACATAATGACAGTTTATTAGCAGGATGTGAGTACTTTTAATGTACTGCTATCCAAATGTAATTATATTTACTTCAGTTGTGAAGCATAATAGCAAAAGTCATGGTAGATTTTCTTCTTGCTTCACTCAGTCATACAGCAGCTTTGCTAACATATATATATATACACACACACATTCTTTGAGGGTTTTCCTGGCATACAGAGACCTAGTGTAATTATTTCCCTTTTCCCTTTAGTCTTGTCTCATCGCAGAACACAAAGTGCTTCACACACTTTATCTGTTACAGCCTTGTACATTCTGTGGTTTTCACTGTTGTGTATCATGTGACATCATCATGGGTAATGGAGCATCTTAACCCTGTCACTACAGTATTACAATTACATATAAAAATGATTTTCAAACCAGATACTAAAAAAATAACTCCTTACCTGGCGATCATCCCAGTGACTCAAGTAGATGTCCAGTTGTCACTCAGATAACTTGTCAAAAATAAGAATGTGTTCATCTTCTCTTTTGACCCTGTCTTTAACAGGGCTGTGAAAGGGATGTGTTTTATGTAATAAATAAGGTAAATAAGCACCGTGGTTGAGCATTTTCAAAGTAAAATTATCTATTTATTTCATTATCACTTTTAATATTTCTGAAAATCTGTGACTGAAATATTAGTATATCATCTCTCAGAAACAGCTGCTGCCTGCAATGCGGTCTTCCTCAAAACAAAACTGCGCAAGTAATAAGTCCCTTTCTACTTCTAAAAGTCTGCATAAAATGAACAGACCTATTTCCTGTCAATAAAAATATTATTAATTAGAAAAAGATCGCCAAAAGGAAAGAAATAGCAAAATGTTAGCCAGTTTAAAAAATCGACTTAGAAGCTGAATTATAAAAAAAGAATTTCTGTAAAATTCATCACCCGATAAAACTGGAGATACCAGAAACTTTCCTCCCTTTGAAGAAATATTACAGTTGATGGTAATAAAATGTCAATCTCAAAGAGAAATGGCAGAGTTAAGGGAGCATACAGAGTTATCTTTCTTGTTATGATTTCCCTTTGCAAACATGCCACTCCATAAGAAATAAATTCTTCTTTCATTGCAGTATTAAATTCAACTAGTAAGGTTTGCCAAAGGTGTCCAACAGCCACAGGCTATCATCCAGTTCTCCAAGCATCCCTATCTTGACAGCAAAACTGTTTACCCATAAGGCAAAGGTTCCTGGAACCGCTGTCACACCTTTCCACTGCTTCATCTTTCTGTATGTAACAGCAGCTCTCCGTCCTAGCAATGGAGCTTGTTAAGTTAACTTCTGAATAACCGTCTTTATAAAGTCTATGCCCACAACGATTTAACTATTTCATCCACGATAAGGCTAACAATTTTTTCTGCACAATAAATTCTGATGTAATATAAAGTGGTAATGTAGAAAGACCCCTACCTCTCAAGCAGTGATGTAAATTTGTAAATTTGCAGCCAACACCAGACATTGATGGAGTGCTCTCCACCGTTATGGAAACGGGTTTGCGTAATGGAACACTGTAATCCCAAGACGACCCGTAAATGTCCTCATCTTGTCTTTTCGCTGTCAGAGAGAATCCGCTTTTATGGAACAGTCATTAATCCCCATTCTAACAAAAACGCAAAGCTATGCCGTGCCAACGATATCAGTTGGCCTGACCAATTATAGTAAAAGGTATAGAGACTGGGAGTTCACACTGTATTTCAGCTGTGCGACTACATCACTAGCCATTTTGTTGATATGCCAGTCATTTGATTTTGATACCTTAAAGTCAAGGTTAGCTGTAGATAAGTATTTATACTTTAAAAAAAAAAAATCAGCCAACAGGACTAGAGTATCAACAATTTATCACCTATTCTCTTCTGGAGCATTGTTTGGTTCAACCCCCACCTGTGTAACACGTTTCTGTGGTTCTCAGGTCTCTGAACTGGTTCAGCAAAGCTAGGGGAGAAAATTTCCCCATTCGATTTATCAGAACTGCAGCAAACATCCCCAGTGCTTTCACTAATAGTGTAACCTGGAAGCCCCCGTGAAGTCCAGCCAGATTTAGAGGGGGTGGGGCGTCAGTATTTAAACATGTTTTTGTAACAGCTGTCCTTCTCAACGGGCTCAAGGGGCTCTTGCTCGTTCGAACCACAAATTGAGTAAACTGATACCGTGTGAAAATGCGGAGATGGTGGGGGCTTCTCCTGGTAGGTAGCCAGCTGAAAGAACACCAAAGTGGTAAAGTGGGAATCATTTATAACTGAGAGGATATCTGATGAAATCACAATCTGCACGGTTTCCACAAAACTTACATCTGGAAGCTGTACTTAAGGTCAGCCACTGCTGCTGGTGCGTTCCACTCGTGATTCAACATGCAGACAATAGATGTGCATTGTTGAGATGAAGGTGGTTCATGAACCTAAAACTACCAACTGTAGTTTTTGTAGCTGTTCTTTTACATTAGACGTGAATGGCATGGTTCTATGACACTTTCCTGTTGCCATGTCACCGCCAACCATTTTCCTGCTGATATGGCCCCTATAAAGAAATGAAAAAGTAAAATAATGGCCCACGGGTATGCGATTATTTCTCATTGCCAAAATCGTGCACTATGAGCTTGATCGATTCAGTGTTTTCTTAATTTTCTGGATGGCTGTCTACCCCTCCATGGCTTGTACAACTGCATTTTTGTTCACCATCATGTTCTTTCTTTAGGCTCTCAGTGAACTCAAAGATATTTGGATGTCTGTTTCCACCAGGTGCTCCAGTTTGTTTGTTCTTGCACCATCTTGCATGCACTGCTCAAGCATGATCAAAGTTAAATGTTTGGCATTGTTAACCTGTCCGGCAACCATGTTGTGGCCTTCCAGCCAAGCAAAGCATTTACACAAAGTAATTAACAATCCTGTTGGCTTCCTGGTCTACTACCCTGCTGAAATGCTTATTTTGGATCAGATTTTAAACTTGTCAACTATTTGGTCCAGTGGCATGAAAGCCAGTGCCAGGAGGCACCTCACCCATGAAGCAAACTCTCCATCTTCCTCCTGGTATAGCATTGTGTAGCCATGGGTTTGGATCTGCTTCCTTAGGCTTTCAAACAGGCAGAAAAAAATAGCCTGGAACTCACACCCCACGAAATTCTTCTCAGAAAGCATTAATGGTGGCAAGTTCAAGGTTGCACATCCCATGCCTCAAGTTGAGATTTGGCTAACTTTCACATGCACCATTTACGCAATCACCACACAAAAAGATCAAAAAAAAAAGAAGAATCTTCAGGACAGAGAAGAGTCTTCAATAAACAGTGGTGGTTTTTAACAGTAAGAGTGTATAATATTGTTGGCACCATGAATCTGAAGCATCCTGCACATACGGTATACATCTAATGGAAAAGGCAAGAGGCTATATCAATTGTGCCAACATAACATTGAGAAGACCAAAATTGTCATCTCCTGGCCCTGAATCAAGCATGAGGAAGTTATTCCCATTTGGTATTGCGTGCCACTTATGGGAAGAGCAAGATCTTAGAGCAGGGGTTGGCAACCTTTTGCCTCTGCGGGCCGGATAGCGTATTAATGAGTGGACAGTGGGCCAGATAAATGCCATAAATAAACTTTAAATATGGGAATTATCCATTTAAATACATCTAGTTATATTTTGCATGAAATCAATGAATAACGCATGCTAGAAAATTATTTTTACTTAACCAAGGATGCCAATTAGTAATCAGAGAACTCAGGTTAGTCGCAATTTATTTCAATCAAGGAATCTTTTGAATCTATTAAAAAGGCAAATAATCTTTAAAGCATAAAAAAGTATAAACATAATGTATTGAATGGTGGTAAATTAAGTATAATAAAAAAAAATTACCTAATTTTAATGCAGTGTTGATGAATCAATGTGAAACTTGACGGTTTGTTGCTTGAAAGCTCCTCAATATTGGATGTCAGACTTGTTGGTGCCAATAGCAAGACATTATCCAAATGGGCATCAGTCAGTCTTGTTCTCAAATGGTTCTTGTCTTTGAAATAATTGCTCACACAGATAAGTGCTGCCAAACAATGATATCATCTTCTGTTGCATGGATCATTAATCACTCAAACGGAGCCTTCAGGCTCTCCAACTAGGGGAGGATAACAAGAACATCATTAATCAATGCCTGTCAACAAGAACAACTTCAAAGGTAGACCTCCATCCATTTACAAATAAAAGATTTTAAAAACAAAAATAAAACAAAAACAGAACCCCCCCTATCCTCCCACTCCGTTTGGATTTAATAAAAATAAAAAACGGCCCTAAGCTTCCTCACCCCTTATAGCACCTTAAGGACACACAGAGAGAAAACTCTGTTCTAGAGGGTTCAGCCTGGATAAACAGTACCTCTCCTGAGTGTATTAGATTACGAAGGAGTTGGGTAGCCTGCTGCTCTCTGGCTAGGATGAGGTACACTAATACTAAAAAATAAGACAGGTCGAATTAAGGCCTCAATTATAAACAGCTGAGGCGGCCAGTTGTGGAACCGACCCAGCTCCCACCACATACACTTGCAAACATGCCCTAACAATTGCACCACCCACCCCCAAAAAGTTAGGATACTTCCCACTATAGAAGTCAAGCACTGACACCCTTCAGAATGAAATTTTGATCTCAATACATCATCACACTGCATCTCAATCAATTCCATTTGATAAATTTCTGATGCAGTGTCCACTTCCACATCAAATGGAGTAGCAAAAAGCTTGAACTCATTTGCATGCAAACGAAAATCAGCAAAATGAGATGAAGGCTCTTTTCTCAATTCTTGGACCATATTCACAAAAAAGCATGGATCTTGTGCTTTACTTTTTTGAAAAGTAGGGAAATGTGTGCAATTTTCTTTTTGTAGCTGGTATTCCCACAATCGCAGCTTTCTTTCAAAGATCACAATATGACCATGCATCTCATGTATCAGCTGATTTTTTCCTTGAAGTTGTAAATTTATTTAAATGAGATGTAATGTCCACAAGAAATGCCAAGGTTGCAAGCCAATCAGGAACACGAAAATGTGAAGCATCTTCATTTTTGCTTTCAAGGAATATTGCCACCTCTTCATGCAATGCAAATACTCTTTCCAGCATTAACCGTCAGCTAAGCCAACGTACATTGCAGAAATAAGCCAGGTCCCCATATTCTGCCTCCGCATCCAACAAAAATTGCTGAAACTGATGATGATTCAATCCACGAGATAGAATCAGATTTACTGACTTCACAACAATGTCCATAACATTCTTTACTTTCAAAGACTTTGCACGCAATGCCTCTTGATGGATAATGCAATGTTAATCCAAGATTTGCCAGTTGCCTTGCAGCAATGTGATGCTGCCTTTTTTGTGTCCCATCAGTTGTGATGCCAATTAGTTTCGACACATCAATTTTTATTTCTGACATCATCTTCAACAAAGCTTCAAAAATGTCTGCTTCAGTAACCGTGGCCTTCACAGGAATTAATTGAATAAACTCTTCAAAAATTTGAGAATTTAACATCACTCCTCGCACAAACACTACAAGTTGAGCAGTGTCTCTAAAGTCTGTGTTATCATCAAGCACAATTGAAAAACATTGCAGTTCGCTGCAAGCATCCCTTCAACAACTTTTAACATCTGCTGACATTTCTTCAACTCGTCGCATGATCGTTCTTGCAGACAGGCTGATAGATGCCAATAAAGATTTCTTTTCAGGACAAACAATATCCATCACTTCCAGTAAACATTCTGTGACAAACTCTCCATCTGTAAAAGGCTTCATCTTTTCTGCAATATGTTTTGAGACTTCGTAGCCGGCACGGATACTTCATTTATTTTCATTGCCTATCTTGGCAAAAAAAAGAATTTGTTTGTTTTCCGAAACCAGCCTTCAGTTGCTCAGTTCCATCTTTCCTCACTTGCCCAGTAAACTTAAGATTTCCACTATGGTGGGTCCCGTAATGTCGTCTTCTCTTTGCCACCTTTCTAGGCAAATGAGACCAGCTGGTTTCCCAGTGAGCTCGAAGAAGTAATCTAGTGTGCAAGTCTTGGAAATTTCGGCACTCGGCGTCTACCTTACTGCATCTTGTATTCATTGCCATGGGAATTTTTTTTTTGATTTTATTTCGGAACAAGTTATTGGACAACTATCGTAGCACACGCAAATACCTGGATCACCTGATATCCTGTTGTTGCAAGAGATGTCGAGAAGTTGCGTGATATGCCTACCAGTGCGAGAACCATCACCATAGCATGTCTTTTAACCACCAAATCTGAGGGAGCATCACTCCGCAGCAGCGTATAAAAGGGTAATTAGTCCGAAATATTCCTTGCAAATCACTTACCCACGCTATTTCTGTTCACAAATTTGAACAATCCCACAAGAAAGCGCGCACGCAGAGAGTATCTAATGCATATTAATAAGGTAGTTTGCTTTCCTGTCATTCATATATACAGAGGAAGCCGTTTATTATAATCATGGATGATATTATCAACCGGTTATTGTTATAAAAATCATTCGGTCCCCAAACACTTTAAAATGAATTAAAAATTAGCTGCTCAAAGTCCTGGATATTGTTATCAGAACCTTCAGGTTATAGCTGGCCAACTGCCTGTGCAGGCCTGTTCCTCATGGCAGGCACTCCTCCCAGGTGTGTCACAGGCCTCTGCAGTAACTCACACTTGTATCACCAGCCCCCGACCACTTTCTGTTGCTCCACCACTCTCATAGAAACACAGACAATACACGCTGGTGACAAAGGCTGGAACTTGAACTGTTACCACAGTAGGACTGATGCTATCGAACCGTGCTCCCATTGGCTAATGCCAATGTTCTGTGGCCGGATAAGCATAGTATAACAATATTTGCTTGCAGGTCTGTCAAAATCTCTTCGCGGGCCGTAGGTTGCCGTCCCGTCTTAGAGACTCTCAGATTCTTGTGGAATATCACCAGCCATGTTCCTACTTCCTCGTATTAGTTGGCAGATAGAATCTTCAGTAGGTAGATTGGCGGTGATCACTGCTTCTGGGTGGTTCTGTGACAATAATTAACATTCGTTCATCCGTCTCTACTGCTTCACTCCTGTTACTTCTATTCCTCTGGCCATCTGCTATATGGTTGTTTATAAAGTTTTACTGTTACATTTCCACAAATATGCTCCCTCATCTGGAAATGCTTTCACACGTAGAATCTTATATATCTTGATCATTCTTGCTTGATTTTTATAGTTTTAAATCTCTCTCTCATACGCAGTTTTCACATGTACACTTGCTACTTGTATCCATTCCGGTTCTCATCATTTCATGTAGTGCCTAAATTTTATAAATCAAATTGCTGCATCATCAGTTCAGTGCTTTAGATAAATAAATAATCAAATACATTTTTGAAAATTTATGCACAACTTATACACACTTAGATGCTAGATTTATTATGTAATGATCAATTGCTAACTTTATCTAAATGTTTTGTTGTTGCATTTATTTATGGAGAATACATCAGCAGAGAAATGTACTGGCAGACAGGTGTTGTGTTACCGGCAGCAGCACTTTACTGGAGAAACTGAAAGATGCAAAGTTACTTTCAAGCTCAATTTCATATTCACTCTGCATTTTACCTGACTGAGGAATTTGTCCATCTTTGCTTCTGGCATTTACTTCATCAACAAATGAATAGCAAATTTGATGCTCAGCAATGGTACAGGATTCACTTATGCAATACAGTGTTTAGTCAGTTCTAGCATAATAATTACTCGAATGAAAATAATTCCAGTTTTCTAAGTATTCCCTGACCTGGCCTCCTGAGAATATCTTTTTATTGACTCTCTCTCTCTGCTGATTTTCAATCCCTGTACATTTAATATGGTTGTTTAAATGAATCCTGGCTGCTATTTTAGGCCAATGTCCCTAATGTGTGTGTTGTAGTGTATACTTTTTAGAGACATCCAGAGATCCAACAAATAAATCACTTAGATAATTAGGACCAAGACAATCCATTTTTATTACATTCCTCTAATTCAATTGCATTTCCTTTCAGATTCACTGGCCTTTTCCCCAGTAATACAGGTAAAATTGACATTGATGTTCCACTTTTACTTTCCAAACTGACTCTTTGGTAGGTTATCTATGTACTGACCATTTAAACACTGGAGAAGGAAGGGGCTTTCTACTGCATAGAATCTTATTATAATCAACTTCTATTGAGAAATCAAATCTCCGATGAGAAGACAGCTGTGACGGATTAGCTGCTCTTCACAAATCTTTATCAGAGAATGTAGTTAAACTTACTATGGTTTTCTAGAAATTCTGTAATGGTATTATTTTGATATGTAGAAACAATGCTTCTCTACCATGCTTGACATCACAGTGTGAAGTATAATCATCATGGTTAGGGTTTACGTAAGTAAACAACCAGAAAGAAAATTATCGTTGCTATGATGGATGAAGAAGAAATCCATTAGTGTCCCCTAATCAGTCAGAATCCCGTTGACAACAAGGGAGGATGGAGTTATAGCGACAAAACAAATATCATAACCCTTTTTTCTTCAGACTAAAGCTAACACAGATGCAACATTTCCCTACTTTAGTCACTCCCATTGTTTTCTCATTCAATGTTACCTCTTCTTTTTTTTAAGTAAATGTGGGAAACCATGGAGATCTGACAGTAAATTACAGATTCATGACACGATGAGCACTGACTGGACAATTAGGATCAATCACACACACACACAAAAGCCAATAACATTTTATTCATCTCTAGAACAATCTGAAAACTGATAACAAATCACATTAGATCCATATCATGGGGATTTATAAAGAAACTCAGGATTTAAGAGATGTATAAATAATACTGAACACACACTAAAAACAAAAACGGACGTTTTATTCACCTTCAGCATGATCCTAGGTTGAAAAAAGCTCATGGAAAATTCCCATTAACTAATTTAAAGGAAATATCCGATACTATTTATATTTACATATAGTAAAACAAAAAGGAGAAAATGGTTAATAAAGGTAACAAACCGTGTGAATGTTCCAAAGTCAGTTTATTCTTACCAGAATAACTCTCCTTACAAAACACAAACAAAAATGCTTGACAAACACGCAACACAAATATACAAGAAATGGAAATTAAACGTACAAATAATTGCTTAAAATATGAATTAATAAACTGGATGTTTGTTTATTTCTTTATGGTTTTCAATCATGAATGAACAATCTGAGTTGTAGGCAGTGACTGATCAGAACTGTTATGCAATACCACACCAAGGCCTGAATTTACCTGATTCAAGAGTGATATTTGTACAGGTAAATTAGTCTGGCCTGACACTCAGGTAAATCATGTATTGTTATCATGAACCCTAAAGCCATCTGTAGAGATATTCTAGATGAGGCTCTGAGCTCTAATTTTCCAGGCAGGAGAATTTTTGTTAACCCAGTGAACCTTCAACAGTCATAATAAACTAGTGTACATGAATGCATCTCAATGGGTTGCATATGGCTGACATTCTACATGTGAAATGCTTGAGAAACATCTGCCTGTTTAGTTTTCACAGTAAAAAATATACATTAGGTCATAAAGAGTTTGACTTTTCAGTTAAAAAAGGAATATTTGTATAAATATTGATTTGGGGTTCCTTTTCTTCTTCAGTCCTCTGTAATACAAAAGAAAGTAAACATTATTAGCTCTTTGGCCTGAGAGAGAGCAAACAATAAAGTAAATGTATCTTAGCCAACTCGCTAAAATCAAGAGCAGAGACAAATAATGAAGTTTGGCCCTTTTAAATACTTTTCCTCAGAAGTTGCATCGTTCTGAGCATATCACTAAAACTAAACAGTAAAAAGCAGCAGCAATGATGAAAATGATAAACTCTTTATACAATTGTGGGGAAACACTAGAGGGATGCAAGTAAAATAACTTATGATGCTTTTAAAGTAGGATGCTCAGTGATGTGGTGGTGGCCATGGCAACAGCAACACATTGATCACAAGGGATTTAGTGATCAGCTACTAGGTGGCATCTTCACCTGTCTGTACATCTTATATGAGGAAGTTTGCCTGTCTCCATCCATATTCTAACCAGAAGGATAATCTATGAAAGTCCACTCTTTTCGCATTTGGTTCAAAATATTTCCCATTAAAAAAAATTAAGCTAAGCTTGAGAACCATCATAGGTCAGTGGGGGTGCACCATGGCTCACATCAAAAGAAATGGGTGGAGATTTCAGGAGGGCATCTAAAAGAATATATATGAGGACAGGTGTCAAGACAACACTTCTACAGCCATTTAAAGCGCTCACAGAATGAGCCCCATCTCTGGTCAAGGGGCGAGGCATTGTGGACCACCCGTCCAGTTAACCAAGCTAACATACATGGTTCTTCACCAATGACACCAGAGATTACAAGGCAAAGAGTTGAAACTTGGCACTGTTAAAAAACGCTACATTAGAATAACAACCTGTTTTATCTCTGAATAAGGCAAATTAGCCATTTGCTTTGAAAAAACAAAAAAAATAAAACATCCTACCTGCCAAACAACAAGTTTACAGCGAATTCTATCAAACTATTTTCCAAACTACTCAGTTTTCACTATCGTTAGTTTAATGCTGTTCTCTCTTCAGGCTGATTGTGACTCTTCTGATGTTCTGCGCAGCTGCCAAATATTCATCCAGGCAAGAAATAAGAGAAGAAAGAAAGATTTTTGCCTCCATAAGGAAAACAACCAGACAGGTGTTAGCTGGAGTGGAAACACAGCACGTGCTGTTGGGGCAGAGACATAAAAGACACATCTCGAATATACTCACCAGATTCTTGTTGACGGTCGCATAAATGGGAAAACCGCTAAAATGGAAGCAAACAAACAAACAAGATACAGTATAGGTGAAGAAGCAGGATCTAAGTGTGTTCTTTTTCTTTCAGAAATAAAGGTACCAGGTCATTTAAGGAGAAGTCAAAGATTGGTCTCCAATCATGACTCAGATCACTGTTCTCTAGTTACCTGTCTATTTAGATTATTTTCCTGTTCAAAAGACTTGTAATGTGATAAAAACTGAATGAAAGTATCAAAAACTAGACATTTTTTTGCTTTTCATGGAACATTAATTTTTTTAACAAGCAACCAGAGAAACTTAACAATTAAGAAGTATTTGTAGAAAGTAAATTTCATAAATAAATTTTAATGAGATTTACGTGTTATTTAAAATTCTACTCAGGTGTAGTTTTATACTCTAAGCATGTATGTGTTACGTTAATCCAACTGTTCTAATTATTTAATTAGGTATTCAGAACCAATTTAAAATATTCCCATTCAGGATCCTATTTTAATGTCATGTCATTCAAATTCTAGAACTATTTTTCTACTTTCTTACTGTGAGGAGAACAGCAGCTAATCAATTGATGAAAGTAAAAATAAGTCTCTGAGGTGTTAACAAGTTATTCAGCTTGGATAATTCAAATCTCCGCAGCACAAATACTATGTTGTTGCTGTTGTTGTTTCACCCCCCCACCATAAACAAATGTCTACAAGAGAAACAACCCTGGTGATAAAGCATTGAGTCTGGGTTGCCAATCCAGCCTTAGCATCCACTGATCTGGCCACCACACTGCCCATTACAGCATCAATGACTGAGGGTCTCCAGGGATGAGAACAGGAGATCAGTTAGCTTTACTGTTATCTTCCTTCATTATGTTTTATGTAATTTCTCCTCCTTATTGAGAAGACAAGCCATCAATGAATAAGTGTCCAGAGATGGACATAGTTGACTGATGCGGTTTCTCAGCAAACTACGTTCCTGTTCAGCTGTTTTCTAGTTTGGAACAGGTGAGAAACTTGGGTCCAAAAACAAGCCTTATCAACAGGCAAGGAAATCATCATAGTATAGCTGGATAGGTCTGCCATTGCTGGTGTTTGCTATAGGAAGCATCAATACAAGCAGGCAGAGAGTGAAGAATTTTTAAAATAATTATGCATAGTGAACTCAAAACAAAATTACTGCTCCTCCCCACAAGAATATAACAAGTCTTCAAACTTGTTAGTATCTGAGTAGATGTTTATCAAAACAATTAACATTTCTTTTATCCTCTCAAATTTTAAAAACCTTCTACCATGGAAACTATAAAAAAGTTCTTTGAGAGATTATGAGTCTCAGAAAAGATTTTTGTGAACTCGTGTTTTGAGACTGGTTTAACCTCAGACTAATAGGGTGAGGCAATACATTTAGATATATGTTTAAACACCATTAAACTGTTCATCTATTCTTTTTTCATTGACCAGTTTCTTGAAGCAAGACAACCCTGGTGAGGTTATCTACTAAAGAGCATCATTCTGCACCAATAGTGGTTGATACTGTCAACATTTTCAGAAAAATCCCCACCAGAACTTTTCATTTCTAGATGTGGGAGGAAACCATATTGAGGAGGTATACCAAACTGAGTGTAAGAATTGTAGTTTTAGTAGAGATTTCTCTGCTGGTGGGAAGTGTCAAACCCCATATTACACAGGATGTTTGCAGTAAGATTTTATTCTGCTTTCTGTCCATTTTTCCTTGTTATGGTATTTCTTAGTAAAAATTGTGTTAGGGACTGATGTTTTGGAATAAAACCAGTACATCTTTAAAACCACTTCTTTGACCCCAACTGCAGCTGATCACTGATAGCTCCAAGATGCACTGCAGTAAGAGCCTTTGATGATTTAGCTGTCTCCCAAAGTTTAACAGTTGTCAGAAAACTGCATGATAATATGATTAGCAGTGTCATTTACCATGAACCCTAATCTGACTTTTTTCTCCATTAAGAGTGGAGTCGAGTAAGAAAGTGTTTGTTCTCATACAATATTTGTTTTCCCTGGAAGCTCTCATTATCTGTTTGGCTGTGGAGTAGACAGACACCTAGCACCATATACTGTATATGGAAAACATTTCTACCTAAGGAATGTGCAGGCAAGACAAAAGTTTCCATTATAATCATCACCAAATTTAAAAAGCTGCCAAATGAAATGTGCTATCACTGCTCACTTGGAACAAGATCATCAAAAGATACTGAATAACTTTGTCATAGCCTACAACTAGTTTGGTTTGGCTTCAAGTGTCAGGAAGATCAAAATGCTGCCTCCATAGAGAACATCAACCACTTTCAGTAACTGAAGTCATCTCTCCAAGACTGCAGTCAATGATAAGAAAATTCAACAATGCATTGCAAATTAAGTATTTAATCTTAAAGAATGATGTTACAGATATTTAGCTTTAATTTGCTTTAGATTCGTGTTATGCAGAATGTTAGCTGTCTGACACTAAAGAATCTACCAATTTACTCACAAATGCTTTCACCATGAAGCAAACCATGAATACAATGCACACCAAGCATTATTAATGCACTTCACTAATTATTCATAGCATGACTGTCTATAGACTAAAAATCACTTAAGAAAAACAAAATAGTTTTACAGAAACTATTTCCTATAGTACCGTGGTTCTCTACCTGGGGTCTGCAGTCCCCTAGGGGGCCGCGAAGCGATTTCAGGGGGACCGCGAAGGGGTCGCTGACTTGTGTGCCTTTCGTTTTTGGTGGACATATTTGAGGCAGTTAACTGCGTTAATTTGGCATTACAAGGGATGGAGGTCACCGTGCTCCACTGCCATGAATAAATGAATGCTTTCAGGACGAAGCTGGAATTGTGGCATTTAAAATTAACAAGGAAGAATTTTGCACCATTTCCGGAGCTCAATGCTTTCCGCGATGAAAATAATCTCTCAGTTGATTCTGGTATTCTCGAGTTGATGAAGAATCATGTTGATATTCTCACACAGAGCTTGCAGGCTATTTTCCTGAACTTCACAATTTTAAGAAGTATTATAACTTTCTCTCGAATCCATTCTCCATCTCCGTCAGCGAGCTGCCTTCCGAAGACCATCTCATTGAAGAGCAGTTCATTGACTTGGTGAATGATGGAGCTGCCCAAATGCTTTTCGCCAGATACGTTGCAGCGACTTCTGGATTGAAATGGTACAATCATATCCGGATGTTGCAAAGATGGCTCTCAAATTGTTGATTCCGTTCGCAACAACCTATGAGTGTGAGTCAACGTTCTCAACTCTTGTTTCAATCAAAACCAGATCGAGAAACAAACTCGATGTAACGCATGACATGAGAGTGGCTCTGTCAAAAACACAGCCCAACATTGATGAAATATTGAAGGCCAAACAGGTGCAGATCTCTCATTGAACTTTTTCTTCATTTGATTTTGGAGAATTGTCATATTTTGAATAAATTTTAATTCAACAGTTTTTTTAAGACTTTTAAATTGACTAACGGTTTAGAATAAGTGCTTTTAGTACACTTTTTAACATTTTCAAAAATTCTGAGTGGATTTATATATATATATAGAAAAGTTTCTGAAATTTTGGGAAATACTCGTTTGACGACATAGAAGCAAAAACCTTGACATGCTAACATAATAATAATAATAATAACAACATAATATAGTAGGTCGAGCTCATTTTATGGGGGACTGCGAAGGGTAAAAAAAATCTAGGGGGACCGCGAAGCAACATTTTTAGAAAAAGGTTGGGAACCACTGCTATAGTAACTAATATTACTGATCTCTACAATCTCTTCACTACACACCAAGGTTTTTAACATGATATAAAAGGCTTTTCATGATAAAACTAAAGCAGCAAATGGTGAGTCATTTACTAAAGTAGAACATGAATTTCCCTGAAGAGACTTGTGAAAATGGACACCAATAACTGAGCTCTTCCCAACTACTTAATAACTCACCATCTATTTATTGAAAACAATACTTAAGCAGCATTTAGCAAGAAAAGAACTATACGAGTTTATAATCACTGACGACATTCAAAAGGTTGTGGAGCTGGCACATGAGAACATTGACAAGGCTGTTTACAAAACTCATATCATTGTATTTAAAGGGTTTTTTTTTAGCAATTTCTAAAAAAAAAAAGGTTTTAAATGTGCACAAATACACCTGGAAATATAAAATATTACCAATGTTTATGAAAAGCAGTTTTCCCTATGAACATTTCCTCAAAGTTCCACTCAACCAAACTAAAGATAGCATCAAGTGTTAACTCAAGAAACTGTGCACTGTACTGTAAGTTTCTGATTGAATGTGATCTGGTCTCTGGAATCTACTCTTACACGGGAGCAGGTATTTCTCTCTTTTTTCCCCCACTGTTCAATTCTCTCTTCTGATAGTCACAACTATGGCAGGTGAACTGACACACTGTAAACCCCTTCTCACCTAGCTGCAGAATGTGCCACAGGCATTTGTAGCCCAAAAATTTGAGGAAACTTTCACTTCTTCAGTTTTCACTAACACTTTGTAAGGGATGAGTAATGTCAAATTCTGCTACAGCTGGTAACAGAACACGAGTCCTCTCAACTAATGCTAAGGGGAGACAACTGTACAGCTTCTCATCAGTACTTGCTGCAAGTATAAAAATCAAGCTGAGGCAATAAATATAGCAATTATTTTGCAATGCTGCCACAATATGATGTTCTTGTTGTCCAAGACCTTATAAAAGGATAATCAATCAAAACCACATGGTAACCATTAATAGCCCCCCCCAAAATAACATTGATGTATGTTATGATACAAGTATAAAAAACAGCATGACTCGATACATACCCATCCATTTCTGAACACAGGACTTCAGGAATAGCCTCTGTCTGAGAACAAGAAGTAAAGATATATATTTCATTAGGTTTATTTGTTCTGACAAATTAACCAGCTTTCTTACTATTCTGATAACATAAAATAAAGAATAACTATCAAAGTTTTCAATCTTCTAGATTAAATTTATTACCACAGCAACAAGAGATTATTAATATGCAGAATAACAATGAACAGGTGGTCCCTTCTTCAGAAAAACACAAAGTATTAACAGAAATTTTATCTTTACTGTGCATAAATTATTCATCAGCCATTGCTACTAATATAAATTTATGGTCCCCAGCAAACAAAATGTTTAATATTATTACAAATTTTTAAATAAGTAAAAAAATTAATAAATTATTTAAATATTTTCTGGCCTCCAACAGATTAGATCCCTGCTAATCTTTCAGATGATAATTAAAAATTTTAAGGTATAGAATAAAATCCACAGGTCCAATCCCATATAGTCAGTAAAATTTTCACTAAACACTAAAAAGTCTCAATTCAGGTAAAAACACCACAATGAAAAACAACCAAAAGTATAAATGCCATTGAGTATGGAACATTTATGATAAATGATACACTGCCTTGCTCAAAGATTAAAGACCACCACCTTTGTCTCAAATGGTAGTTTTTAACACACTGTGACATAGATTCCATCAGATCTCATAAGGCCTCTTGTGGTATCTGTAACCATTTATCTATGAAAAGCACACTATAGTTAGTCCAAAAGGGTAGCTGAGCTTTGATGCATTGTTCATTCAACATCATCCTAAAAATGCTCTACAGGATCAAAATTAAGCAATCTGACTGGCCAGGAAAGGTGTTTACATTCACAATCTACAAATTATGAGTTCTATGAATGGCGACAAAAACGTCTTGAAATATCCCATATCTGTCTGGCTACAGAGCCTGAATATTTGTCACGTTACCTGGCCTTTAAATGGGATGAGTAGATAGCCACCATCTTAAACAGCCCTGACCACTGAAATAATTTCATATTCTTCCACCACCACCACCACCACCACCACAGACACAGCAAAATGTGATTCGTTTAATGGTGATGGACGGATGTACTGGTCAAGGCAGCCACTGCATATTAGCGAAGAGTCAGTTATATATACAGGCACCCACCCATAACCCTTGTGAAGTTAGTAAAAACCTTCATGAATGTCACTGAATAATAGCATAAAGTTCTCACACAAAGCCCTAATGGATCATATGGTATGTCGAATGGCTGCATCTCACTAGGCAGAAAACAAAGAAGTCAGGCCATAAGCAGTATGCAATAGATCATCTCTTTGCAAAGGATGTTTCAGCAAGAGACTACTCGGAATAAAATAAAAAGAAGCAAAAGCTGTTTATGCAGTGAAATAAAAGCAAGGCAGATAATACAAATCTACTGACCCCAACAATCGCATAGGCTACAACTTCCCTGTAAAATAAAAAAAGAAAACCAGTTTTCAATTCTGAAACAAAACATACATTTTTTCCGTTTTGCACTAAAGGTCTGTATTTGAGGGCTGTCGGTGACTGAGCCAATTCTGGCTATAATGCAGGTAAAGAAGCAGATCCTACTGTGGAAGATGTATTTTTTCTTACACACTGATTCATCCTTTATAACAATTTATTTTGCGAGATTAAAAAGCGTATTCAGGCTTTCTGATGCTGCTGTAGAGAACTTGTACAGACGCTTTACTCTAGAATAGATTTATCACCTAACAGAAACAGTTTTCTAGGTGAGATGGTTTGAGAGAATCTTTCTAATATGAAAACTTCAAAAATAAGTCTTTCATCTGCTCTTTCAAATAGAGACTTCCGAGGATGTGAATGAAGAGACACTCCCCTTAGGAGGGGTCAGCAGCGTACTTAGATACTGCAAAGGATAAGAGAAGATCTAAATACCTGTCTGGTGACTTGTAACAAACAGCAGAAAATTAACAGAGATCATTTAGTGGATACGGGAAATAAGATTTTAATTAGGGAAACCTTAAGCCCCACTTGTCTTGTATATTAAAGGTTTAAGTTGAGACTTAATATAGTCAGACCCATTTATTTGAAATAATATCAAATTCTTGTTATATATTTGTATTGTTGAATTTATTTTGTTATCACACAATACCCAAAATATAGAATAGTATATAAATATATAAAAGGTTCATTATATGTGCAAAGAAAGAAAATATGCACACTGTACTATGTGATTTAGGCAAGAACATGGGAAGTCATTTTAAAAAAGTTACTTATTGCCTTAGACCACAAATAAAAGAAATAACATAAAGATCTGAAAATTTAATAATAAATTTACATGTATGTAGTAGACACAAGTAGTAGTTATAATAAAAACATTAAACAATTGTACAAACTAGAAAAAGAGTTAAAAATCTAAAATATTAGGTTGTTACAAAAGTTGTTGGTTTTTTTTACTGCAACAATGAGACTTCACATAGTTGCTGAACATGAAGTTTATTAATCAAAGGAAGTTCCATTACAATCAATACACTTCTGCCAATGAGTCACAAGCACATTTATACCATTCTGAAAAAAATATGGATTTCTGGAGTCGATAAACTGTTGGAAGGAAGTTTCAATTGCTGCTCGATTGGAGAAGGATTTCGTGCAGAAGAAGCTGTTAAGGTGTTTGAAAAGGTGGTAGTCTGTGGGAGAAAGGTCTGGTGAATGGGCTGGGTGAGGGAGAACTTCATACCCTAAAGTGTTCAGTTTCTGAAGAGTCATTTTTACAACATGAGATTGAACATCGTCATGGAGCAGGATTGGGCCTCTTCGATTCACCAATACTGGCTGTTGTTGGGAAAGGTTCTGATGAACAATGTTTAATTCATGACAGTATCTTTCAGGTGTTGTGATGGTTTCGCCGGAATGCCAGAAGTTATAGCGATTGACACCAGTTGTAGTCCACCAGACATTGACTATGACCTTCTTTGCTAGAGACTTGGTTTTTGAATGTAGTTAGGTGCCGTGTCTCTGTCAAGCCACTGTGCTGATCATTTGTGATTGCTGTAAAAGATCATTTTTCATCACATGTAATGATTCAGTCAAGAAATGGGTCGTTTTTGTTTCTTATGACAAGCAAAGAGCAGATCTCCAATCAAGATTTTGTTGTTGTTCATTGAACTCGTGAGGCACCCACTTGTCAAGCTTTTTCTCCTTGCTGATGGCATCAAGATGCCAGGAAACAGTTGCAGTACTTACGTCAAGCTCTCCAGCAATTTCTAAGTTTTTCTTGGATTGGCTTCAAATTAGGCTTTCAGGTGCTTGTCATCACAGCTGGAAGGGTGTCTGCTACGTCCCTTATTTTTGAGGCTCACATCTTCCGATCAAAACTTTACAAACCATCGTTGTACTGTGCGCTCATTTGCTGTGTCCTCACCATCCTGCTTAATGTTACGAGTTGCCTAGCTCGCTTTGTGGCCCAGTTTGAACTTGTGAAGCAAAATGGCACAAAAAGCTTTTCTATCCATGCTTCACTCAGAACCCTGAAACAAATATCCATTTTATGATCTTTGAAAAGGTAGGTTTTGCATGTGTGCCAGAGCACATGATACAAAATGATATATAACTTATCTACATACACCTTTACAAGCATGCAAGAAATGAACCCAAAATTAACAAAATATAAAAACTGACAAAACTTTTGTAACAACCTAATACTTGCGTCCGTCTTTGCGTTTTACTATTTTGATGATAAATAAGTTTCCTAAATGGCTGACATATATTCAGTGTTGAGAACTGTTGTAACATACACTTTTAATTGGTTGCACTTCTTGACCATTTTTGAAAGATGGAAGATTTTAAGAAGTCAGTTCCTTCTCTTCATCTTCCCTTGGTTTGGCATCACTACCTTTTCAATTCTGCAATATCTTCTGAAAAATTTTGGCAAATTCCTACATTCTCAGTCTTGTTAATGTTTGTGTAACGCAATCTGGTTAATACTAAGGTCACCTGCAATGTCTGTGACCATATTTTAGCTCAAATAAAATCAGTTTTCTTCTTTCTGACATCAAAAATGAAAATTCTATAAAATTTGCTTAGGGAACTTAATTTAGAAATGAAAACCTTATGTAAAATGTCTGCAAGCAGAAAAAACTTAAGACTAAGGCATAGAACTTTTCAAGCCCAGGATTTCTATAGCAAAGAGTTTTGGCAAAGAATTTACTGCAGGCTCAATAGTTATTGGGTACAGTCAATAGACACTGAATCTTAATTTCTCCAAAAAAAAAAAAAAAAAAAAAGGGCTAAAGCCAACAGGTAACCCACTGAGCACAAGCCCCTCTTACTTATTTCGAACAGGGAATTGTTTTTTTTTTTTTTTAAGGTTCAAAGAAATTTTATTTAAATTTTGATTAGTAAGCCTAACAGTTACATCAAAAAGATAGGCACCAAATGCATTGGAATAGAAAGAAAAATGTTCCCTTTGTTCACTTTAGAAATAGTCTCTACCAGAGTTTAATCCTTTGAATACTCAATGGAGGAGTTATTCAGGCAATTCACCCACTATGAAACAAATTATACCTTCAAACTAATGCACAATAAAGAGTTCCTTTTAAAGGGAATATTAATGGTATCAAAAGGAACAAAAAGGAAAGGGACGATCAAAAATGACCAACACAATGCAGTTATCACTAAAAGTCCACTCAAATGGATCCCCAAAGTGGATCCCACTGTACAAACATTCAAGGTTTTAAAAGCTAGACAGACTTCATCTATACTCTCAGAAAATGAGGGTTCATAGATCACAATAGGCTGGATGTATTTCAGTGGTTTTCTTTCACCAGCAGGATGATAAATACAAGATCAGTCAGTCTGACAGAGCTACAATGTCTATCTCAATGATATCACCTGGCAAGACATTCCAAAAGCAAATGATGTGAACAGGTGTTCTGAAACTCACTGTCTTAAGCAAGAGTTATGATGCTGCTCAAAACACTAACTATAATGTGATAAGGAAATCTCAATAATACAAATAATATTCCTAATATATTTATAGTAACATAGGAAAGAATGTGAGATTAATTAATGCTATTTTCAGGTGACAGCTCTATAAATTAAAACAATCAACATGTTTTTATGATATATTTGCTACGAAAGAAATCATACACACATATTTACATATTAAACACACAAGTTTAATGGCAGTAAATAGCAAAGTTTTTACTAATGAGAAACGAACAAAAAATTTCCCAATAAAACATCAAAGCTCCTTCAGCAGTTTTTGTAGTGTGTTAAGATTTTGGCTACTATTGACAACACATCAGTATCAATCAAACTGTTGATGTTAACAAAGATGACAATTCAGTCAGTTGTGAGTGAATGGACTGTCATTCAGTTTTCAGCCTCAACAACTATTGATAAATGAGGGGGTAACGAGCTGACCAGCAACCTAAATCATTTCTTTCTTGCATAAGCCCAATATACTACTACTACTTTTGGCTTTTATGGCATGGGAAAGACCAATTAACAGCTATGAAAAGCTCATTTAAAATATATACACATTTTACATAATGAACTTGCTTTTCCTTGGTTTCAACAGTGAGGCCTAGAGGACTTTATTAAGATAATCATGTTAAACAAAGCTGTTATGAAGGTTGAAGCATCAGGGTCTGGAACAGCATCATCTGCAAAGTGCTGCCTTTTTATATCTGCAGAAGTTAGTTTGTTGTGAGTGAGAAACCTTCATGTCAGAACCACTGTCTCATTTATTCAAAGTTTCAGATTTATTTCTGGAGTCTATAACGAAGGATAAGAAGTGTTCCTCAACAATTATTCTGGCAAGCAACACTAATTACGTCTGTCATCTGAACAATTAACCAATGAACAAATCAAAACACAAACCTAATATGTCAAAACATTCTGAACAGTCTACATACATCAACACTATGAAAAAACAATATTTTAAATACAAACCTTCAAAAAATAATCCTAAAATGGTGCTAAATGAAAAAAAGGGGGGAAAGTTCAAATAATCTTTTGCAGGAATTCGCTAACCTTAAACAAATGGAAATTTCATTAAAAGCTAACAAAGTGAAAGCAGTCTACAGTTAAACACCTGATTTTAAAAAGAAAACAACCATTCTTACATTTCATCACTTTTGTGATAAAACCATTGAGTCATAATGCATTCTTCACCTAAAAGAAAAACAAACATACAAATAAAATAATCAACAGCTGACTGGAGTAATCTCACTCTCTTTATTTTAACAGCAGTCTCTCCTATATACAAGATCAATATACTGCAGGTAATTCTATTTAGTATAACTTTTATGGCAGCTGAAGCATCAGAAACTGGGAAAGGATCATGTTCTCTAGACAGATTTCTTTCTTGTACATGGAAGGTCAATCATTGGGCCCAGTGAACTCAAATATCACAAATTTTGACATTCGATCAACTAAAAGCCATTCAGATGAGGGTCAGCTTTGTCGAGTCACACAGCAAGAGTGAAAATTGTTTATATAAGTCAGACTGTACAAGTTACTTTCGGTGTTAGCGATATTCCTTTGGTGGAGAAGATTAATTAAACAACAAATTTTACATTTTTTATCATGCTTCCTTTGTTTTCTTTTCTTTTCAGTTGGGTGACATCTGAGTATAAATCACAGCAGCAGAAAGTGAAAGATATAAGTTACTAAGTTCAAAAAACTATAGAATTTCCTGTAGAGGTCTACTTTGAGTCAGTCAATAAGATGTTGGTGGCAGTTTACTTAACTTAAGCTAAATCGCTTATCAGAAGATATGACTAAAGGCACAATTATAAATGTACAAAAATCTCAGAATCTGAACACCAGGTGATTAGTACTCAAATACCAAGATCTCACTACTTTCAACTATTGACCATCTAAACTATTTCCATATTTTCCTGCTGTTCATCACACCATAACAGAAAGGATTCAGTAGGTACATTTTTCAAGTGACAAGACATCCAACAGGATTAATTCTGTTAATTTGTGACCTCTCAATTTAGATGTAGTGGGTCAATGTGTCAAACACCCAAACAAAGATTCTGAAGTATGGTGGACCAAACTTGAACATCAACAAGGAACAGAAATTTAATTACATTTCTTTTACATATTTTGTATTCTCTTATCAACTAAGTAAAAATGTTAAAGGCAGTTCACTTCCAGTTCAGCATAGATCTCAAACTACAAGAGACTTATTCATAAATAAATTTTTTTGAAATTTACAATAAGATCTACTTAGTTAAACCATTAAAATAAGTTTAGATGAATAAAATTATTTTTTAAAAATAATTTATATACCTACCTGTTTTTTTTCTCTTTGATTTGATCAGGTAAATGACAAGTGAAATGACAACAAAGGCAACCAGAGTAGCACTAACACCAACAACAGGTTCAATGTATGTCAATCCACCTAAAAATAACAAATTGTAATAAAAATTCAAAATATTTAAATACATTTGATACATAAACCACATCAGATATTCAAGATGATCTCAACACAATATTTCAAGACAATCAAATTTACTCAATATATTTTATCAAAACCAAACAAACAAAATATTTATGTTGTATTCAGAAATTTTGCTGATATAGAGTTTAAAATCTGCAAAATCACCAAATATCTCTTCTGTAAAAATTTGTTACAAATAATGATTTTTTTAAAACAGCTATCACCTGTATCATCCATAATGAAATAAAAGAACCTAGTTAAAATAGATTAAATAATGTCAGGCCTTAAACATAATCAGCTGTTTCTGAGTGAAGTATCACAAAATTGTCTGGATTCTGATTGGTCATAATCACATTTAAAGTTGCTACAGTAGGAAAAATCCTCTTAGAAAATCAACTAATTGTAGTTGGACATTCAAGCAGAAAAAAAAAATAATAAATGTCATTCAGTAAATGAATGAAGAAGCAAAAAAAGGAAATTTTCACCAAACTAAATCAAAATCTTCATTTTCAAATAAAGACAAAATTTAAAAAATAAAATAACAAATTATATTTCTAAACTAATGAGCACTCTCTTATATAATTGAGTAAGCACAGAAATTTTAAGCAAGCAACCCAAATGAATCATAATTATGTAAAAATTAAAATTGTTAACTTGTATTTTTTTGGTATTTAAATAGGAATTTCATAATTCTTAATCTAAAGAAACTGGTCAAGACTCTAGTAACAACTAATATTACATCTGTTCAACAATTTACAAAACAAAATAACTGAGAACTCAATTAAAAAAGAAAAGAAAGTTTTTGTAATTTTTTTCCTGCATGAAAACTGTGCCCCTCAGGTTTCTCTTACTTGACTAATTATTGTACAGGGCCCTATCATAATAATTAGGCAACCTTCTATAACGACAATGAGTTAGCTTGTTGCAGAAACAGCAAAAGAAAATTAATAAAGTGAAATTCTTTAAGTTAATAGTTGCTCAAGCAAATCTTTGCAGAAAATAAACCCTCTACCTTGTTTGGTAATGAATCAATGAAATTCTGTATCAGTCTGGTGCAGATTACACAAATCTGTGAGACAGCTTCTCTTAATTCAATTATAAAGGCAAGATGAGGACAGTTTGTTGTCAGCTAGCAACCCAGATGCTCACATAAATGGTCAACTGGATTCATATTAGGGTTTAAAGGTATCCAAAAAAAGTTATTGCTTCAGTTCCTCTTCCAAAATAAGGTCACATGAAAAGCAGAGCATGTAGTGCCACTCAGTAAGAGTTGGTAGAATGGTAGACATGTCCTTAAATAGCAGTATCTTCACACAAAATCAAAGCATTCTACAATAAAATAATTCTGCCTTTTAACCATGCCAGATTGAAACCCATTATCATGAAGCTCCCACCTTCCATACTTGACCCTGACCTTGACTCTGAGGACAAAAAGCTTGCAGAGATGAGTTTGACATCCAGATCTGAAAGGTTGCAGCCTGGAGTACATGCCACCAGTACTGAAGGGTCTTACTAGACATGTCTTTTAACCATACCTTTTGAATGGTGTTGTATATTGCTACTGAACAGAAATTTCTTATGCTACAAACACTCTGTAGCCAAGCTAGTGATGTTGATGTTGGCCCACACTTTGGCTTATTTCTGTTACATAGGTGGGGTAAGCAAACAGATGCAGAACTTTTTTGGAGAGAGTGCACCAAGAGCAACCAACCCCCTTTCATTCACACACACTTTTTACAGAGTAGTTGAACAACCATCTAAAAGATTTTTCCATGACGTTTCCCATTCAATTGTGCGTGTCACTAAATAAACACTTTCTTTGATAAAAATCAATCAAACATGAAAAATTCCTGATGTGGTCTGTGGCTTTCTGCGTCCAGATTTAAAGATTTTCCACCATCTCTGCCAGCAAAAAGATTCTTGATGATGAGGGAGAGAGCATTCTTGTCAAGGCGTCACTGTTGATGGCCATCCAGGTCAATGTGCTGCAGCAACATTTGAAATGGTCAGCTTCATAATAATAATAATGGCCACAAATCCATGAGAAAGGTTGACATCTTTATAATGTGTCACTGAGTCTGGCCACACTCTGAACAGCCTATAACATGACATTAGCTAAAAGGAGAAATGTCTTCAATGTGAGCACTTAGTTGTCCAATATAAAAATAATCACACCTGAAACACAAAATAAGTGACAAACCAAAGAAAGAAAAGTTTTAAAATGAAGACCTGTACCTATGGCAACATCAGTTCAATATATTTAGACAATTTTATTAAACAGTTAGTGCATCTACCATAAATTAGTTATTTAAAGTAACTTGTTTTGTCATTTTCCTCTTTGTTATTTTTTATTGTGTATTATTTCCCATTATTTCTTTTTTAAAGTTGATCAAAAACTAAAAGGATAAAACAATTTCATCTATTTGGCTGGTTATCTGAGAGCCAATACCAAGAGTGGATTCGTCTTTCTGTCAAATATTGCAAAAATGTTTACTTTAGCACACGATGAGCAATCAATCATTAATTCTTATTATTAGCAAAATAAAGATAAGGATCTGATGAAGGTCAGCCCTTTGGTAGGTATTATTATTATTATTATTATTCCATATAGTGACTACCTTTTTCTGAATCATACACAAAGGTGTATACTTACCATTTTTCTGATCTTCTTTAACAGAAGTAGAAATTACTAAAAATAAAAAGAAAAAAGTAGTTATATTTGTTCATATATAGGAAGACTTCAAAAACTTTTTAAAAGATGATTGTACAACAGACAAAATTCTGAAGTGAACACCAAATTCTCATCCATTGCTCTAAAAGACAAGATGAACCTCAACTGTAGTATTATAATGTAAGGTAGTCACAGAATAGTAAACAAACCTCCCTATTTCAATATTAACTGAATAAGCAAGTAGCTTACAGTAGTTAGAGAGATAACAGAAACAGAGGCATTAATGTGAGCTTTGACTTACTTCCCTGCGATGTTTACCCACCTGTACTAACCAGTAGAACACTGAAGCTCAAGTCAACTGGCAAGAGAGGGAGAAAATTAGCTGGAAATCTGGTGTAGAAACTGGTTGTGATGAGGATGCGATATATTTTTCCAGATATAAAGCATTTTGTTACATAAAACATTATTAATAATGAAAAGCCAGGGTAAAATGTGCAACTAATGTGACCTACAAGGTGTTCCTGTTCATTTTGCTAACACAGACAAAAGATACCCTGTAAGAACTGATTAAGGTATGAGATTTTAAAATAAGACATCCAGAAAGCTGACTATTTGCAATGATGACTGACAGAAAATGAACAACGTTTTTTACAACAGAAATAAAAGTTCATAAGACAGAAATGCAGCAGCAAGCAAATAACATATGTAGATTATTCTGGTAACAATTTTGACTAACCACAGAAATACAGCCACACCCCCAATGGAGGAAATTGGATGCTTGTGAGTGGAAAGAAAACTTAGAATAACAAATAAGTTATCAGTTTTTCTAATAGGAAATAATGTAGAACATTCTAGTAATGCAAATAAAAATTCAGTAGTATTGGTAAAGTAAATGGAACACAAACACAATAAGGGTAGTCTCTCCAAGCTGCATAAACCAGAAACAGATTCCTTAGGTGGCATTATTACTATCAACGATTACACATAAGTTCCATATTATCCTAATACAGTAGTAAACTATACAATTTTATTTTTTATCATTTGATGAAACAGAAAAGAAAAATAGATGACAGTGGTTCTTTCAAAAGTTGTTCAGATTCATTGTTATTTAAAAGATTTTACAAAGTGCAGTAAATTTCATTTCAAATATCTTAAATATTATGAAATATCAATTTTATCAACTGGACTAGAGAATTTCTCTATGGTGTTCACTGCATTTTCCTGCTAAAACTACCACTCTCTACAGTATTTCATCTACAGTCTATGGCTCCATTTCAGATTAACAAAATCCCTTGTATACCTGCTGCTGCTTCCATGTTCACTTGTGAAGATGTGATAAACCACAGCTGAAGAATAAGGGATCCTATGACTGACACTGATCAGTGTTAAAACTGGGGCCAAATTACACTGCTTAAGTATTGATAACTAGAAAACAACAACAACAATGCTATAAAGTATACATTTAACACTCAATCATTACCTGGAAAATCAAACTTTTCCCATGCGCTCACATTGTAAATACTTCCATCATAATGGTAGGTCACCAGACACTGGATATAGAACATACTGCTCTCATTAGAATAGTTGAACATCAAAGTTGATGTGCCATTATACTGACAACTTTCCAGAACTGCTTCTGCATCTCCATGCTCAATACTTCCGGATAAGAGAGTGCAATTCGCCTTGTTTTCTCTGCACAGAAGCCAGGTGAAGTTTCCTGGGGGGTTTCCAATGTTCCCAGTACATGTCAGCTCCAATGTTGTTTCCTCCTTCACCTTAGTTGATGCAATTTTTATTGATTCTGGTTTGACTGTAAGATAAACAAATACATACCAAGTAAAATTCCATATTTCCCAGCAGGCTATCCATTACATACCATCAGGTCAAATGTAGCTCTTATATCAGTAGTTCTGCTTTACAAACCTTGCTGACAATGTTACTGTTATGCAAAATGTCATCATCCCAAAACACAAGAGCAACAATGAATCCATGATCTTTCATATGCTGTGTAAGTGATTCAGCCTCACTGCACATTAATGGATCAGTTGTCACATCAGCTACTTCCAACAGTGCATCGGAAAATAGAAGGCACCAAAATGATAATGAATATGCAAGGCATTGCTGAAACAAGCTTCCCTAGGAGTTTACAGACATGATTCTTGAAAATAGCCCATCTCTGTGTTGATGTTGCAAATAACAGATTTGCTGGAGCAGACCTTAGAAAGAATTTCATTGTGACAGGTTTTTACCATTTGAAAGCAAATGTTCCAGTGTGACATGGGCATATGTGAAAATCACTTGTCCATTTGTAAAATCTGAGCTTACGGTCCATATTCTTGCCTTTCATATTAGAACTGTTGTCACCACATTGTCCTCTCATGTTGTATTTTTCCAACATATCCAAGAGAATATTGGTGAAAGCAATAGAACTTAACAGCTTTTTTGTTCAAAATCATGAATCTCATCAAGAAATCTCTCATACTCTTGCAAGACTGAGTCAACCTTGGTGAATAGTTGTATAAACCCCCAAAAAGTCTCCATTAGCTTGTCAACTGAACTGTGGAAGGCCAGACCATGTTCAAATAAGCATTAAACAATAGAAAGATAAATCCTTTCCCAGTGAAATTTCTCTTTAATAATCAACCATTCATCAACTCTGTTGATGGTCTTTCTCATCTTTAATCTTTTCTCTAACACAATCCACATTTGCAAGCTGCTCATGTAATCTTTCGACTCTTCATGCATCTACAACTGGTTGTGTACAGTTTTCTAATCGTAGAGATAATCTTGTGCAAAAAAGCCTGGTACCTGTTCTCCCACCGGCTTGTAGTAGTTATAACAGAAACTAAAAGCTGCATCAGAAATGACTGTATACATGAGCTAGCATCGGTTATCACTCCAAATTTACCAACTTCTGTATGTACAACAATGGAATGGATCACCATCCATCTGCTAGAAAGTTGAAATCAGTGACTTGTTTTGGTCCACTCTCAACCAGAAATTGACTGACTATTGTTATTTGCTGTGGCCAGAGAGCAAGACCATTAGTATACACATTGAAAACAAATAATTTTAGGACAAGATTCTACATTAGCCTGCATAAAAACATCTGTCACAGGTTTAATATCATCAAAACAAAATCCTGGTAGACTGTAAAAGCATATTTGCAACGCCATTTATATCAAATTTTCATCTGTTTTCATTGCTGATAGCAACAAGATCAGTGGGTGCTGTCAAGTTGAACACACTTCAGAATCGACCCAAACTTTCTTTTCTGCTTTGCAGATCACAATAAGTAACTTCCCCACATCTCTCTTTCTACCAGGACCAAGTGACATTCTGACTGAAAAGCCCATCCATCAATCTGAACTGAAAATAATGATGAATGGAACGTTAAATGCTGCATGCAGATGTGGAATAAAAGAGTGGAACTGACACAAATAATAAAAATTAAAAAGTTGTAAGTAGAAATATGTAGTTTACTTGTTTTATTTCAAAATGTAAAAAGAAACCTAATCCAGCTAAATTAGGAATACACAATAATTTTATTGAATAGAAATAGAAAATTTAAATGTTTAAATACAATTTTTTTAAAAATTCTTTTTATTCCTGATACATTCCTAATTATGGAAAACCCCACTTGCTCAAATTGTGATGTTTTCCTTTGGGTGCAAGACTATCTTATCCTGCAGTATCATTATCTTCGTTTACAATGAACGAATCAAATCCTGGCTGCTGGTTGAAGTGGACTGGAGAACTCCTCAAAACGCCAAATACCAGATTATCAATAACAGAGAGGTTACTACTGTGGTCTGCTTCGATAACATACTCCATATCAGAATAGTGTTCAGGACATGGGCTGCCTAGAAAGTAGAGCTGCATTTCTTTTAACATCAGGGAATTCTTTACATTTCCTTGTCCACAAAACACTCTAGATAAATGTTTCTCTCTAACTTGTTATCCCTAACTACTGAGATACACATAAACAAAGTGGTGTGTGACAAACCCAAAATTATGATACAACTACTGTCTTACTATAACTGAGCACCACATTTTAGAATCCTTCCTAGAGGGCGCTGCAATCATCCAAATGTTCAAGCAGGCAGATGACAGCCTCATCTGGCAGATAACAGATCAAACAATTTACACGGTAAAACACAGAAGATTTTAACACTCACCTTGAATACAAAACCAGGAATATCACAGTAACACTATCATCAAGACTGGACATAAGATATGTCACAGAAGTCAACAATCAACCTAATCCACAACTGCTACAGTGGACAAAATATCAGGTGGTCTGTCAGACTCCCATCCATTTATCATATTTTGAGATGTAAATTTGCTTGTTTGTTTGTTCTTTTTTCAATTCTTTAGTCTCATCTTCAAATGAGTTAAGATTAATTTTTTATTTTTTTTATAATCTCTCTTCCTACTAACATTCAGACTAAAGCAAGCACAGTAAATAGTAATTTAAAAAATTAATCTCAATCACAAGAATTTCTCAGTCTTACCTGCAGCTATCAGAGGTACTGCTTCAGAATAAACATTCCCATCTTCTGTATTTACTAAACAGGTATAGTTTCCAGTATCGTCACAATGGACTTTCTTAACTGTCAGTGATATGTTGCCTTCTTGTTTCTTTATATCACCAGTCGCGTTCACTCTTTGTTTTAAAGTCTCATTTACAAATAATTCATCATGAATATTCTTCCTTGCAATTAAATTCTTGCCATCTTTTATTATTTTTATCACATATAAATTAACAGCTCCAGAACTGGAGCAGGTTATGACAGTCTGACTGCCAATGAATGGATTCTTGCCAATTTTAATCACTGGATCCTGTGGATCTGTAAAAACAAAAACAACAAAATAACCATCATAGTTATCTTTTACTCAAGCATCTAATAATAAATAACACCACAGTAATTGGTTTTCAAGAATTCTGTTGTAAGCCATTTTTACGTCTGCCATCATAAAAAAAAAAACACTACCTTCTAAGGGTGGACACTAACTTATTTATGATTAGACATCTAATTTCTGGACTATAAAAATAATCAAAATAAAATGAAAAGTCTAAAAGATGGTAGATCATCATGACAGAAATGATTTATCGAATCTTCTTACAATAACATTCTGTACCGTGATGAACAATAACTGATCCTCACCAAACTAATGGGAGAACATTAACGATGGCAGACAGTGAGAGGAGATTTTCCTGGATGATGTCAGTGCTAGGATCGACTGGATTCACTATAATGTATACAGAGGCAGATGACAAGTTTTCAATTGAAAGATTTGAGTAAATGCTGAATAAAATCTAATAAGTTTCTTCTGAAAAAGATGTGCAACTGCAACAGGAAATTACTGCAGAAATTTAGTTACTATCAGCAACTTATTCATTCAAAATTTTCTTTACATTTTGCTTGACTAGTTTAACTTGTGAGATTATTATTTACTAAATTCTCCGTCCTTCTATTCAGGAAAATCTCTCATATTCGTTGTCTGCCACTGTTGTTGGTCAGTCACCTTCAGGCAATATTTGGTAACTTTCTCAACAATGACTCCGAGGCCACATCAGCTAACCCCAGTGATGAGATGTTTCCTTTCAGTCTTCCCTGAATTAAGATGATCTGACTGGGGCATACAAATAATTTATCAATTATCTATCAAGAACACAAAAAATAAAGAACTCTTATAGTTCTACAATAGGAAGAACCCAACAATTGATCTGTAAAGATAAAAGTTAAGCTCCCGCCAGACAAAGAATTAGTATAATTTACCTATGTACATTGTATGGGGAACAGATGAATGAATACTAGTTATTAGTAAAGGGCTGGTGAAATAAAACTTCAATATTTAAAGGGAAGTTTTTGGTCAAAATGTATCAATAGTTATAAAACTGTCCTTTTAAACTTTTCTTGGATAAATCTTTTAGCTGCAGAGAAAAGATTATATGTTAGTAAATCCCCATACTTTCCTTTAATTTGATGTATTCAACCCTTATTTTAATTTCTAACTAATTATCATTATCTTTTAATTGTTTAGCGATATCCGTTATTATAAAACAAATATTATTAACAATCAACACCTAAATAATTACCATCTCGTTAGTCCACAAACATGGACGTAAACAGACGAGGAGTAACTGATGGAGGAAATACAGCCTGAGACAGCCAGCAGGTGAGATAAATAAATACACATTATCAAAGTTCAACAGCCTTACCTTCAGAACTCTGACAGTACCCACAGGATAACAGTACTAAGATGGAGAGTTTGTGAGGAGAAAATGAAGTCACCATGCTGGTCAGACTGAAGTAAAACCCTTGCTTGTGCAACCAGGAAGAGCTATGATGTTGTTACACTACCCAAACACTTTTCCAAAGCAGCTTTAGTCTTCTTACCAGTCCTAGTATTCTACTGTTAAAAATAGTCCACAGATTTCAACCTGCTTCCCATTCATGCTAAATGCTGCTGTGATATCTTTAGTGGAGAATTCAATAAAAAGCTTTGAAGTGTCCTGGACTGACATACTTTTGAGGTTAAAAGGGGTCTGGAGGGTTGAAATCAAAGATGACTAAATCAAAAGGAAATTAAAAACCGGATTAAAACAATAACCACCCACTGGAGTTGAAAGAAAACCGGCCAATCTCATGAAATCATTTTTTAAACCAATGATCATAAACAGGAGTTGAGCTGACAGCAGCAAGAAGTGACTCATTTTTATCTACTGATTAAAACAGCAGAAATTCTCACCACCGATTTACGCAATTAAAGGAAAGAATGCTAGACCAATACTTGATACTATTTGCATACAGAGCACATAAAAATATTAATAATATACGTAAAGCTGCCTCTTTGTTAACGATAAGTACTTAAGTAGTCTAGTACACAGGCTGACTCGAAAGATGTACACATGGCCGTTGTCATTCTATACTTTCATGGTATAAGGCAACACAATTTATCTACACACTTAGACTATCTGTCTACAGTTTGTAGATTTCATGAAAGTCATATCCTAGCCAAACTACAGTCTGAACTGCTTGTTTATGGTTGGCAATGGCTGCCAGCAGTAGCAACAATAAATTGCTCCCCTTCAAAGATCACTCACCTAATGTCTTCATGTTAAGGCTCACTCACGTTTTGTTCACAGATGACAAGGGATCAGGTGACGCAGTATACTCACGTTCTTCATCTTCTGCAACAAATCCACAATATCAGCATTAATGAATGACAGGGGATAACTGCAACATTGGAATAAGATGACAAAAATTGGAGGAGAGAAACTAGAAAAGTTGTGCATTAACCTCTTACTCCCATGTATCATAATTACATTCACCTGGACATAGGTTAGCCACCATCAGATTTTGGATGTAGTGACTTCAGAATCTGGACAGGCTTTAAGCTACCAAAAAGTTGGCTTGAAGGCCGTTTTGAGGCCACAAAAAGGCCACTTTTCAAAAGTTTTACAGATTACACTTAGATCACTGGCCTCATTAAAAATCGGCAACCTAGCAGCCTCTACCTCAGGATGCAAGGGTACCAGAGCCTGGTGTGCATCACCAGGTACCCAATCTAGCATCTCATTATTTCAAAGTTTTGTTTGGCTTT
Source organism: Nautilus pompilius (assembly GCA_018389105.1). Classification (NCBI taxonomy): domain Eukaryota; kingdom Metazoa; phylum Mollusca; class Cephalopoda; order Nautilida; family Nautilidae; genus Nautilus; species Nautilus pompilius. Next base: position 412,894 of record JACATO010000946.1, on the reverse strand, counting down.
CTAACTATGCCGGTCATATCCTTCTTTTGACCAGTCAGGGCCACAGTTATTTTCTATTTATTTAAAACATTAGACATTTTTTTAAATTAAATTTTTTTAGAGGACAGTTGGGTTCACTTGATTTGATGAGATTATCCATTGAGTCTATTAATCCATCAGAGGCAGCTACAAACACATCTCTAGACAGCATCCACAAGAAAAAGGTGATAAAAAATAAAAATTAGTGATGAATTATTAATTCAAATTTTCAAATATGCAAACAAAATAATACCTGTTAGTTTTTAGAATTTTTAAGACATTGGGGAAACTGTTAGTTTACCAGGTATTAATCTGTGGATCAAGTGAGACCACCCACCTGGATTTATCTCACCTCTTCTGTTAAAAGCTAAATAATAGTTTGATTTGTAGGCAGTATATACATTATCTTCTCAAATCCTCAAGTACCTATCTGCTGTTTCAGTCAGTAGCTGTCAAAATGAAACATTTAAATGGAACAGAGATTCAGGCAGCTGTTGGCAACATTAAAAATGAAAGAAAATAGAAATACTGGTGCAAAAATGAACAAAATGCAACGAGAACCAACCATATAGATTACAAAACAAAAATCAAACCAAACTAATGTTTACATTTTACTATAAACACCACACTAAATTTACTCATTTACATACAAGAAAAACCAAATACTTCCACACTACTAAAGATTACCTACTTATTTACATATTTTAATAACCTGATTTGTTTCAAGCTGGAAAGTCTGTGTACAGTCAACGATGGCAGCAATATCAGGTAAATGACAGAACCTAAGAGAGACCCTGCAATGGTTGACCCAAAGCAAAAGATCGTTATGACAAATTTACTGCAGAGAGAAGCCTGAAAAACCAATATGTGATGCTAACGACTCTACATCAGCAATGCAGGCAAGTTTGGGATACTATCCAATATAAGATGAACATTCATTTGGCTGTAGCCAATATATGGTTTGATCCATGACAGAGAGAGACACCTCATAGACTCCAGCCATGCATAGCTTGCAGGTGGCGGATACAGGCCAAATGGACCTATGTTTACTGAGATGTCACAGTTCATTCTCATCCAGAGAAGGCAGTGAATGTGTGGAGGCAACATGGAGAACAGTTGTCCCTGTAACAGTGGAAGATCACTGGTAGTGTGGCTAATGACTGTACAAAGCTCAGCCAATTACTCACTAATGAAGCCAGCAAATGTTTTACTTAATAAAATACCGACTTTTCAAAGCTGCTTGTAATTTCTTTAACATCCACTGTACTTAACATTTAATGCACAATGCAGCTAGCAACTCAGCTTTAACTGATGAATAGCCATCTTTCATTCACATATCACAAGACATTTTGATTAGTGAAATTCCAACAAATTCTTGATTACGCTTGTCTTCAGTTTGCTGGCATAAAGTAAATTCCGCTATACACACTTTCTGACAGTGGACAACAGACCATACACACACACTTTTGGTGTTCTGGGAAGGTGGTGAATCTGCTATGGCGGAAAAACCCAAAGTACCAACTAAATACTGACTGATCCCTCAAGATAGCAAATAACATTATTCCTGCACTATCTCCCCGCTCTCTAAATCCACCCAATTTATGGGAATAAATACACAATCAAGGTCCTCAAACAAAATTATTGTGAAGCTATGTAGCAGACTGAGCTCCATTAAAGTGAGAGAGAGAAAAGTAAAAAGTATCTAATGTCTTCTTGTTGTTGCTTTAAGTCACAGCCAAAAACTTTAGCTGAAGGCAAAATAAAGAGAATTAAAATGCTTACCTTTACCTGTGTTTCCTTCTTCTTTGATGTTGGTGCCACTGTAGCCATGGCATGTTTCAATACAGATGATGAGAGTGAATCTAAGTTAATTAATGGGGCCTCAAGAGTCTCCCCTTTCTCCACTCAAGGTCACTGGTCGTCTTCTTGTTGTTTCTTTTTATTATTCAGGTTCTTTTAACCTCATCATTTTCCTCTGGGTTAACAGTTTCCTCATTATCCATGTTCCCTCACACGATTCCACTGAATCACTTCGTTCTGCTTCCTCTCTCGCAATCTTTGTTGCTTTGGGAATTTCAACATTTACCTGGCAGTCAGTCATCAGTGTTTTCTGTCAGTCAGTTGTATCCCTGTATAGTTTTTCTTGAACATTTAGTGAAATTTTCAGCTTCTGATGATGATAATGCCACTCTTTTCTTTCATCATCTTATTCTGACTCAGGACTTCTCTTCCTTTCTCTCTCCAGTTTTGACAACATTCTGAACACCTCGCAATCTCTCTCTGTCCTCAGGCTTTTCTCTCTCATTTTTCACCCAAAGCCATTTCTTTTTCTTTCCTGCTGCTCTGTTAGTTTCTGTTTTTCCTTCCTGACACCAACCAATTTCTCTTATTTTGTATTTCCCAGCAATGCCGCACATAACAACTTTTCCTTAACCCAAGGCCTTCTGCTGCTCTACTACAACCACTCCATCATCCACAGAATCCTTTTAACTGACCACTGGGGCATGGAGCAACCATTTGTTGCAATTTCGTCAATAAATGACTCTGCCATCTCATCATCACTGGATACAGCTTTTCTTTCTTCTGGAGGTCTCTGAAAGTTAGAGTGCACCAAATAATAAAACTGTTTAAGAGGGGCAAACTACCAAGAATGTGCCACATCACGTGCATCAGGTTTAAACCAGTCTTAACAAATCATTCTAGTAAAATCACAAATGATGCCATTTGTTAAAACCTTTATCAGTGTTAAGATGTAGGTGGAGCCACTGGAGCTTAGCAGAAACTTTTCTTCTTTTGCTTGTCTACTCCAAATCTTTGCCGTCATACATTTTAATGGATATATTACTCTCTCTTTTTGTAATTTAAAGTGATGACTGATTCCATTTTTCTGTCATATTGCCACACAGTATAGCTATTTGTATGTTGTTGTTCCATATCACAGGTGGTAAGTTAAATAAAACAAAGGAAAAAAATGTCATTTAGAGCAAAACTTCAAAATTGAAAAGAAAAATATTTTAAATATTTAAAAGAAAGATTAGCTTAAACCCTACATGAAAAGTCATTCTGCTGAACACAACCTGTTTTATCTTTATTATAATGTATCTAATTTTTAGGAAGATGGGGGGTGAGATGAATATGCTGTGTGTGCATGAGATGAAGATGCAGGGTAGAAGGCTCAGCACGAATATGATGGAGACATGTGCTGGATCAGTAGTCATTCACCGGGTGTGAATTCAGAGAGAGAGAGAGAAAACAGGAACAATGACAGTGAAAGCTGGAAAATGGCCTCATTGTCAATCAAGTCATTTAGTAGTAAATAATATTTTTCTGTTAACAGAATACCTTAACTTGTAGATTTGATTTTTTTTCTCTGGACAGATAGTTGCATCTGCAATTGATGTCTGGTTATTGATCAAGTTTCTGAATCTGTAAGATAAAATAGAATTCAATAAATTAAATAAAACTTCCGAGTGCAACAATTTTGTTAAACAAGAGATTTAACATCTTGTCGTTTATCATTGATTCTCTCACTTCTCATAATTCCTTGTAAAGTTTCTGAGCAGCATTTGTTCATCCACATTATCTTCCTTAGGGATGGAAATACTTAACTCTTTTTTTCCTTTTTGAGAGCAACAGCAAGAAAATGCTATTTTAAACTTTTCTGTTTGTTGTTGTAATAGCTTCCTGTTTTTTGGGGAAAAAAATTTTTTTTTAATCATCTATCTCAAGTAACTATCAAAATGTTTTATTTACACTGCAGAGAGAGAAAGTAAACCAAACATTGGGTGTTTAACAGCTCTTTGCATTTGTTTATTCTTGCTAAACTTTAAAAAAAATAAACAAAGGGGTATTTTTCTTTAATTTCCAATTTCCTGATAAACAAGACAAACATGCAGATGATAAACAAAGCAAAAGTTAAAAAGGAGAGAGGCTGGTTATCTATTTAAATGTAGGTAGTCAAACACACTAAATATAAAATGTCTTATTTTTCTTTCTCAAATATAACAAAAAAAAAATATGAAGATAGCTTAATTTATTTTTACTGTAGCATATCAGAAAATAATTTCTTTATTCAAGCCACCAACCATTTTGGAACACAACATAATTTTGTTCCTATTCACCTCAGGAGGAAGTCTATCTAGCTTGTATATCTGGGCATATCTGTTTTTTTTTTTTTTTAATGGTAATAGATATCTGAGAAAGGAAAACAAAGGATTTCAGAAGTAAATATTTTAAATGACTGGCAAATACATTTGACAGAATGGACTAAGGGAGCGTGCACAGGTGAATGAATGTTGAATCAAGGTTTCGTTATTATATGCAGATAATGGCACCGTTGTAGGTACACAGGGAAAAAATGACGGGGTAAACTGGAGAAGGGGAGAACTTTGAGAATGTTTTGCTGCAATAGCCCCAGATCTCGTGCCAGGTACTATTGCAAATACCAGTTTACTTCCTATCAAGACAGTGCGCTGAAACCGGTTAAAGTAGCTAGTTGTTGTGTCGAGAAGTTGCCATACTACTGCAAAGTTATTTTCAGGTTATTTGGGAAAAAAAAAAGTTTTGATGAGTTGATCAGTTTAAAACATGACTTGTAATAAAAGAAGTTTAAAACCAGGAAGTCGCATACTGCATGTGTGTAAACTGAGAGCTGACCTTTTCACTCTAGATTAGCAACCTGACATCTCAAACCACAGCACAATCGATACAGATGCCAGCTACAAAAACTAGTTTCTATTACATTACAGGAAGATAGCTACAGACTATCAAACACAATGTTTTTTTTTCTCCTTAACTAAGAAACAATTTTAAGCAATTTAAAAAGAAAACAAATTCTTCTTTTCTATAGATTTTTAACGTTCAAAGTGAACCAAGAATGTGTGTAAATTTGAACATACATCATGTCTCTGATCTACATACAAATATACTATGGATAAAGTAGTGGCATCATAATGGTATTTGGCCAGGTTTTCTTCAAAACAAGACTTTCAGAATTTTAAAATTACCTGTGATTAAAGAAATACTTCAGTAAAGAAACAAAAAAGCCAAATTTGCTCCAACTATCAGCTGTGAGAAGCATAGAAAGAATAGTAGCCTGGTTTGTTTTTTTGCAAACTGAAGTCTCATGAGTGTGTAGCATCACGTGACCTACAGAACATTGCCTTCCACCCCAAGGTTTTCAACTGTAACTACAGCCAGACCTGATCATTATTTAGCGAATATCACCGTCCTTCACACACCAATTACACTGTCCAGTTTCCGCTCGGTATACCTCCCTTTGCATGTAGTTCACATCAAACACCTTCTGTTGACAACATGCCCATAACAGGCGAGTAGTATAGCATACTGCAAGAATGTATCAACAATACACACGTTTGTCCCCCTTTCCTCATACTCTCCTCATCTAGTTGGAGTGCACTGGCCATCAAAACAGTCACTTTCGTGTTGCAGACTCATGGCAACACTTTTTGTTTAGATTAATAAATGGAGCATTAAAATAAAAAAAAAATCCTAAGGCTTCAAATATTCTATGGTAATATACTTTTAATATTATTAACCGTGCAGACTGATTCCTTAAAATTTAGTGTCACTGATACTTCTATTAAATGTGCATCCTGCATACTGGCTTCACTTTTTTGCTTTTCATTAATTTAACGATGATTTCTAATTGAAATATTAAAAAAAAAAACAATATAACAACAGAAAATCTACTGAATAAGAAAAAAAAAACCCAACCATTCATACAAATGTCATTTTATGACTTTTAATCACACCCAACTAAAACCAAAAAAGTGTCAGAATATTTTTTAAAAAATCTGTAATATTTCTCGTCTGAAACCAAGAAAACATTAACCGGTAATCAGATTTGAATTAGTTCATTCGGTTCGTAATAACGTAGTAATATGAACTCTTGAGGATTTCACTTCAGGCTTTTAGTTTGCTTTTCATTTCCGTTCACAAGTTGCAAGATCAGACACACGTAAATGAAATGAGAGACAGATTTCCACATAACCATGGTAACTGGACCAGCCCATAGGCTCATTTCGCACTAATTACACAGGCCTGCAATGGAAAAATTGTCCGAAAACCAACAGCTGATTCTTATAGATTTTTTGGTGCTGTTTTCAGTAAAAATAGTTAGAGAATTCCATCATGTACCATTTTCCCACAAATTCAAATTTTCGATTTCAATATCTCCAGAATCACTGTATTAAGCTTCTGAACAAAAAAATTAATTATAATTAATTTTTCTTTTCACTCTTGTTTCCTCCTCTCCACACTCCCTACTTGGACTCAGTTGCAATTAGATCTCTGTGAGAGAAGGTTCTGTCATAACCAGTGTACTTTTCCAGATGTGTCATTTCTACAGAAGTTTACTTTTTTCTCCTTTTTCCTTAGTGGTTTTCTTCTGTTTATAAGTGTACTAAATGGCTGCAAGTTGTCTTAATGCACCTGATAACTTTTGTGGGAACTTTGTAGTGAAGAAACAGCAAAGAAACATTTCAGACTTTGTTAAGAGTGTATTGTGTATTTTGGTGTGAAACTTGGTGACCAGGGGCTCCATGTAAAGTGTGTTCTATTTGTGTGGAAGAACTCTGACAGTGGTCTCATGGTAAGGAAAAATCTTTCTGTTTTTGGATCCCTATGATCTGGAGGGAGCCCTGAAATCACAGTGATGACTGTTACTTTTGTTCGTGTGACGTACAGGGATTCAGTCTAAAAAATAAGAAAGAAATTTTCTATCTGAACCTATTGTCGGAAATACACCCTGTACCTCATGGCCCAGGTATACCAGTACCTTTTTACCTCCAGAAAAACTAGAAGACACGCCTGAAGACTCTGAAAAAGGCCAGGATTCTAATGAGGAAGGACTTTCACAATGTTTCAGGTAGCAGTGAGTCCAAACTTTTTTTACAGCTTGAATTGAATGATTTAGTCAGAGACTTGTCTTCCTAAAGATGCAGCAGAAGTTAGGCTCTAGGTTAAAGGAAAAGAACTTGTTGACCTCTGGTATCTCTTTCTCATGGTTTAGAAATAGAGAAAAATACTTCATTCCATACTTTTCTAAAGGTGTTGTTCTGGTTTAATGTAGCGATGTCCCTGGACTGATGGAGCAGTTTAACATACAGTATGATGTAAACGAGCGGAGGCTCTTTATTGACTCATCAAAAAGAAACCTCAAAGCAGTGCTTCTCCACAATGGCAGCAAGTACACTTCAGTACCAGTAGGGAATTCTGTGTATCTGAAAGAATGCTACAAGAATTTAGCCTTAATTCTCACCGAACTGAAATACAAGGATCATGGATGGACGATATGCAGCGATCTAAAAGTAAGTTCCATGGTTCTTGGATAGCAGGGAGGATACACCAAGTACTCCTGTTTCTTGTGTGAATGGGACAGCCGGGACAGGGACCAACACTGGATCAAAAAGGAGTGGCTGTGTAGGGTAGAATTAGAACCTGGAAGCAAAAATGTAGTACGGGAAAGTTTGATTGATCCAAAGAAAGTCCTCCTGCCTCCACTTCACATCAAGCTTGGACTGATGAAACAATTTGTAGAGGTTCTGTCAAAAGGAGGAGTGTGTTTTAAATACCTGCGCAACAAGTCTCCAGGACTGTCAGAAGCAAAAGTGAAAGAAGGTGTTGTTTTCGTCGGTCCAGATACTCGGAAACTTCTGAAAGATGATCACGGTGTTTGAAACAGAAATGGAAACAGTTGAAAAAGAGGCCTGGAAAGCTTTCAAAGAAGTTGTACAAAAATTTCTTGGGAACTATAAGGACCCCAACTTTAAGTGTATTGTGGAAAACATGCTGATGAAATTCAAAGTTGTTCGATGAGCTTGAGTTCTCATTTAGACTACTTCTCCGAAAATCTCGGTGCCGTTAGTGAAGAGCAGGGGGGAAAGATTTCATCAAGATATCGAGGGGATGGAACGTCAACACGTTTGCATACTACTGTCTGATGCTGCAGCAGAGAAGAGCCACAAGATGCCTACAAGAGAAAAAGTACCAGGAGGAGCTTGGAGGGGGAAACCGAAAAGGCAGCATGGATGAGGACTTGTAAAGTTGAGCGAGTGTTGAGAACGGTTTTCTATCAGTAATTTTGTAAACGAAACCATTTTTTTTATTTTTGCAAATAAAATGTTTCAACCAGAATACGTAGTAATGATGATGATCCCTGTTCCCATATTTTCGGATTCGCTCTGTGAAAAATCCTTATGAGACAGAGCGAAATAGCGGTCGTATCTGAAACCAGCCCACACCCCCCCCCAGTTACAGCATTGCAGACAGTTTCCAATGACCACAATTCTGCAGGCCTGCGTTACTAGCTAGTGGTTTCAGAATTATGGACATCATTGAAGGGAGCAAAGATTTTTTCAGAAAATAACACCAAGACAACGCATGGTTGGGTTAGGGTGTTTTTGATGGAAAAAAAAAAAAAAAGAAAACAGGATTTCAAATTTTTGCTATAACAATGTTATTCGTTAGACTGATAAATCATACACCTGCATGAAACTTGAAGAGACCACCTATAATTGCCAGCGTTGTGTTTATTCCCCCCCACCTGTTAAATGATTATGTAAAAGGGAAAACAAAAACAACCTGTCATTTTAGGCTCAGATAAAAGACGTCCAAAAACATTTTTTTTTAATGATGATGATGTTTTTGAAAACCTCACTTCAAAGTTTACTGTGGTGTTCACACCTTCAATACAAAATGATCAGCTTCAGGGATCAGCTAGCATCAGCACGAGGAACAGTCCTGGTGAGTAGTAGGGCAAAAAACGTTCCGTTTCAGTTGCAGTGATTGAATGGCCTTGTGCATGTGTTTCATGAGCATTCATAGTAGTCTATTCATTCATCGCCAACACTATTGTTGCACAGGTGACCATCAAAATCAGTTTGCTGTGGAAGTCGCTCAATATGAAATATATTTATGCCTAAGTTCAAAAAAAGGCGTCTCTCTCTCAATCCAAAATGAAATACTAGAGGAAACTGAAGCTAGAAAAAAGACTAAATCCAAAATCTTCCAGAAGTATGGCATTGCAAATTTGATAGTATTTATAATTCTCATAAACATGACAAAGTCATCAGAGCCTTCAACTTTTCTTCCAAGAGAAATCTTGATGAAAGAAAGCCTCTAGCATTGCAGAAGAAGAGTCACCAACTTTACTCACAATTCGAGGTCTCAAATGATTTTAAAAATTGCAGAAGAATACAGGTCTACGAAACTGTTTGCAATGAAGCAGCACCTGTGTCAAAAAAGATTTCATAGAATAGAGATCAACCATTCTTCGCTCACTTTTACAGAAGCATGGCCATACAGATATTTTCAATGCAGATGAAACTGGGCAGTTTTACAAGTGCTTGCCAAGCAAAACACTGGCATTAGAAGACAGTGTTACTGTTCTAGTTGGAGCTAATAAGGAAGGCACAAAAAAATTCCCCTTGTTTGTAATTGAAAAAGTCTGACATCAAAGATGTTTCAAGCATGTGAATAAATTACTTACCTATGGATTGTTTCAACTCAAAGATGACATTGACAAAACTTGCAAATTACACGTGCAAACTGGATAGGAAATTCATGATCCTGAAAAGAAAAGTTGCACTTTTCGTCAATGACTGTTCAGTCCATCTCAAGATTGACAACCTGAAATCAGATTTTACTTTTCTTCATCAAACTGTACAGGTGTTCTTCAGTGCCATGACCAAGTCATTACTACATCTTTAAAACACCAGTTCAAGCAGCAGTTTTGGCTACACCTGGATGACCAGTCAACAAGTGAGGATGACTCATTTTCCATATCACACTCTTGGATGCTGTCTTCATTTTGAGAACAGCATGGAACAGTGCATCAAATGACACCATTGCAGACCGCTATAAATGCAGCAAATTTTCTTACTATGAAACTTCAAACTCAGAAAAGAAAAACAAGAGTGAAAACATTCTCCCATCAAGTGAAGCCTTCAAGAAAGTTTGTGTGACAATTTTGCATAAATACTTAAAGTGAAATAGTTTGCCATTGACTAGCTGTAAGTGAACGGGGAGATCCAGACAACTGCTGAGCTCTCTTCCAAAGACAATGCAGAGAATGTTATGAAATGCTGTAATGACTCTCAGGCAGATGATGTAATGAGTCTTCAGCTTCCTCAGCATGTGAACACAGCAGCTAAAACAAACACACACACACTTTAATTCTAATTCTCTAAAACTATTCTTGGCAATGCTGTATATGATGCAATTTGTGAAATCAAATTAGTGGACAAAACCGTATTAGCTCTTAAAAAACATTTTTGATTTGTTCAAAGCTTGGGCTAAAGAAATGAATCAAATATCTGATTAAAATTTGTTTGTGTATTCATAAAAATGTTCTAGTTAGCATTAGTAGTTAACTCTCTCTCTCTCCACCCCTTGCCATCTTCATATAGAAAAAGATCACAACACGAGACTGTATGTATCACCACTCAAGCATCAAGACTGTACCTGCAACATAAAGCTACTTCCTCTTCCAGATCATTCAAACAGAAAACTAAATTATTATGGATGCACAGAAAGGTGTGTATAACAATGAATAATTGTTGACTGATGAGGGTTCCTACTCCTCTTCAATGTGCAAGAAAAATGTGGACTCTTTAAAAGAATTTTAATATTCTCATCAAATAATTATTTTGTTGTTTAAATATTTTTTAGTTTGATCGATTTGTTAAGAACCACTGAATTTTAGTCATTAAGTAATACTTTTCTTTTCTTTTTTTAGGGTAAAACATGACAATAATAATGTAAAATTATCTACATTTAGACAAGTGTTCAATAGATACAGAACCAATTCAGCTAATAGAAACAATATATTCATTATGCAATTTAAACAATATGAAGGCATGACGAATCAATATTACACTCATTAAAATAAATCAAGGTATAACAATAAGCCACCATACAATTCAGAAATGTTTCCAGTGGCTAGTTATACAATCTTAAATATCAAACATGATACAAATATAGTGATTGTTTCTCTTCTCTTTGTACAGTTAATTCCAGAAAGAAAACGCTGCTGTGATTTGTATGCCATCGTCAACAGTTAAGTAGGACAGTACATCACAGTCTGTTTACTCAACTTCTGGCAAATGGAAAAAAGCTGATGCAATTTTTCATCTGCCTCACCAACTGTAGCTCATGGCAGGAAGTGTTCTCTCTGAGCTGACACCTGTTTTCTCAGTTTTAAAGCCAGCAAGATGGAAAAAAGCTGGCAGTGATCTGTGGCTGCTGCATGCATCTGCTCAGGCTGACTGATCGTGGCAACTCAAAAAGTTATTTTACTAATTCACTGGCTCATGTGATCAGAATAAAGCCAGGTATTGGCCCACCCACAGTTTATGCCTGACAAAGCCAAAAGCCACCACTTTCCCCATTTTCATTTCTTTTCTCTTTGGTTGAAAGATGTATAGAACCAACAAATCTTCAATCTTATCACTTCTTTTTAGGATGGTAGAAACAATTGAATTGGTGGGGGCATAAAACTTTTGCTGTAATCCACAACTTAAAAAAAGTTCCTTTTCACAGACTTCTGAAATAATTGACAATGATTTCAACAGATGTCACATTCAGCTTTCACCTTGTCATGATACGTTGTGGGTCAGTTTAGCTGAATATTTGTGGCTACGTGAAATAGTCAATAAGAAACTCGTTCACTGCTCAAATGGCCACTAATAATGAGTTTGTTTTTTTTTTTTGTGTTGAACAAAAAATTTTTGCACATGCTATTTTAAAACTAAGAAAAAAGCATGTGGCAATAATCTGCAACGCATTCCCCTGTATATGCAACTTTTTTAATATACTAACAATTTATATACTGCATGAAATTAGTCATGGTGAAGATTAGTAATATGGAGGTTTGATACTTAGATATGAAAATCTTTGACAGGGTTCCACAAATATTTGGTGGAAAAATTTAAGATTTCATATTAATGGAAATATTTTCTTGTGAATTACTACCGTAAATTCCGGCGTATAAGTCGACGTGGCGTATAAGTCGAGGTTATAAGTTTGGCCTAAAAATCCTGATTTTGAGATGTACCTGCCGTATAAATCGACCCCCTTCTCTGGCTCAAATCGCTTGGTCAGAATATTTCAATAATCAACTGCATCATTTTCGCTGACTCATTCTTGCGCTTCGCCGCGCTTTCACTCATGTGATGTTCACATTGACTTATTCGTTTTGCCAGCATAACATGCTTGCTTGACAAATAAGGCTTTCACTAGAAGAAGTGTCACGTTTTATGCACTTTATGGTTCCTGTCTAGATTATTTATTGATTTATTGATTTATTGTCTAGAAATTTATTGATTTTCTTTTATCCGGTGTGTCTAACCTTGCTACGCTTAGCTAGGAAATTTCAATTTACAAATTTCAGTGACAAATTTTCAAATAATTATAAATCGTTGAACAAGCAAGATGTCCGTCGTATTGGCCTGCCTCGCCGATGGAACGAAACTGCCACCTATGATAATATTTAAAAGAAAAACGATGCCAAAAGACAAGTTTCCGCCGGGGTCGTTATTCATGTACAAAGAAAGGATGGATGGACGATAGTGGATGTGTCAAATGGATTAACGAAGTGTGGGCCCGTCGGCCAGGCGCCATGCTTAAACCCAAATCGTTGTTAGTGTGGGACATGTTCAAGTCACATTTAACGGATACTACGAAAAAAGCATTAAAATCGAAAAAAAAAACAGATATGGCGGTGATTCCAAGTGGATTGACATCTGTACTGCAACCTTTGGATGTATCGTTAAATAAACCATTTAAGGATTCTATGCGCACCAAGTGGAATGAGTGGCTGGCATCGGGTCAAAAAACCTACACTGCCGCCGGGAATATGCGTGCTGCATCTTTGCCTACAGTGTGTCAGTGGGTAAAGGATTCCTGGGACTCTATTGATCGAAAAATCGTTGTCAAATCATTCAAAAAATGCTCAATTACCAATGCGATGGACGGTACGGAGGATGATATGTTATGGGAAGAGGATGACATTATTCCAGAAGAGGATCCTTACGATGACCATTTGAATGATGAGGAATGGGACTTTGTGTTTGATCGATCTCATGTTGAGTAGGATTACTATTTTTATACTAATTTATTATTTATACTATTTTATAAATAAATACCTATATGTCATGTCATATAATTTTGATTTGCGATGGTTTTCTCTAATCTGAATTTACTAGAATTCATGTCATAAAAAACGTCACCGCCGTATAAGTCGAGGGTGGATTTTTAAACTTTAAATTTGGTGTCAAATTTTCGACTTATATGCCGGAATTTACGGTAGTTAGTTAAACAGGAAACAGAGCTGTTCTTGATTGTACTGTATCATGAAATTTAAAAAAAAAAGTTACTGATGGGGTGCCTCTAGGTCTACTACATAAGCCAATCCTCATTTTCTCAGCAGAACGGTAGAATGCTCATTGTCAATGAAGACGACATCTTTTCAAAAAGAAAATAGTTCTAGTTGTCTTGTATAAATCACTAGTTAGTATAAATGCTCCAGTATGGAATGCACATTACCAAATGAATAAGGTTCAAAGGAGCTCTACCACACTTATCAGTACAGGTGCTCAGAATGCTTGTTGTTTGAAAACAGATCTCACTAAAGTATTCAAAAAATTTCCAGGTACACAAAAAATGCCCATAAACAGGTTCTTTGATTTGAACATCACATCTTGTGCTACCTGTGGTCATGAGTAAGTAATACACAAATATCCCATTAAACTGGATGTCAGGAAATTCTTGCTAAAGCTAAATGTTTCAGTGGTTTTAAGACTCTTCCAAGTGTTCATTTTAAAGTAAAAGGAGATTTATTTAAGTATTTAAACTTCATATCTATCAATCTATGTAGAATAATCTATAACTACAAACAATTCTAAACATGACAGGAAGCTATCAAGTAACAACCATCTTGATAACTGCTAAAACATTTATCAACAATAATACTAAAAAAAATAAATCAGCATTTTGATTATTTCCAATTTATAACCACCTTGATCCAGAGTAAATATTTTCTGCATCATCTGAATTACTTTTACAATAAATTGAGTGTTGGCTCCACTGATCAAGATTTATAGGTCCACTTCTTGTGGCAAAAATACTATGCTACACTACATCACATTAGTTAGAGCCACTGATGTTACAGTAATTGGCTAATAATAAAAAATTTAAAAATCATTTCACTATAGTATACTGTAAAATATCAAACATATACTGTTCACTTCTAACAATTGAAAACTTCAATACTACTGCATCTTCCTTTAATATAAATGATTTAGATCAATTTGATATGAAAATTGTTGGTTATCAATAGATTCCCAACTCATAGGTCTGGTTCTCATGGCAGGAATACTCAGCTATGCTTTCATCCCTCAATGGCTGATTAAAAAAACAATTTAGTATACATGTAGTTGTCTGATTGTAATTTCAGCAAAATAATGCATTGTTAAAAATGTTAAGCAAAGCTCTCAAAAGGTTCAAATTAAAATACACTTTGCACTATTTCTTTTAAGTTTTTTTTTCTAAAATGAAAAAGATTCTTATCGGCAATTAACCTCAGGTACTCTCACCAACTGATGATTGAAACGTTGGCTTTGCATCATTTGTTGTAAAAGAGTGAGGTTTCAGAAGATTCTCTTGAAGAAATATCTGTAATCATGTATAACAAAATACCTTTAAAATGTATTCAGAAATTAAATATTAAGACATGAAATTCCATTTAAAAATGAGAAAGAAAAACTATTAAAATTAACTTGATAATGATTGGTACAGAAATGAAAACTGTTAATTTAAAATATGTGAACAATATTTAATTAAAATTTAATTTATAGATCACTTACCCAGAAAAGATAGATGTAGATTTTTCTCACTCCTTTTCTGCTGGATGTCTTCAAAAAAAGATCTGGCTCTAGGCTTTGCATTTTAAAAGCAACTTTCTTTAAAGTTTATCTACATTTGCACATGACAAACAGGAAGCCGTAAATACAAATGTCTTTTCCTTTTCTTCCTTCAAGTTTATGGATTCAAGAGAGAACGTTTTCCTTTTGGTCTCCCTCTTGATGAGAAGTTCAATTCTGTATTCAGGAAACTTATCCTCTCTTTACAGTCATGGGAGGAGATGGAAAAACCGGTGCTGCCAGTGAAGAAATCTCTGACAGAGCTTCAGCGGATGGACAGGGTGGGGTCTGCTCAGCTGGCAGTAGGTGGCAGTAGAATCTGACTACAGACAGCAGCCCGAAGTTACCACAACCAGAGGAACTCCTCCTCTTCCATCCTTAAGCTCCAACTTCATTCATGCCAATCTTTCAGTCTGCCAGGAGTGAAGAGTATACAATTTTCACCAAACTCAAACTAGTGAATACAGAAACCATACTTGAATATATGGTACCCCAAATAACATCACAGTGAGTGTTACTTTCTAAGGCATCTTGAAGCTTTTAGATGGTAGGTGGAAATAACAGACCTGACTCTACCGTAGTTCAGACACAGTAATTCACTCATTTTCTAGAAAAGTAAACAGGGGGCAGCATTCTGGCTGATACTAGTTGTACATGGTAGGTGGCGTTGGTGTATCACAGGAATGACAGAACACCATCACTTAACATCTCCCCTTCTTTAGAGGAAAAGCTTGATACTTCTACAACTCCATAGAAATCAAACACAAATAAAAACAGCTGACATTGTGGCACAACTACTAATGTAATTCTCAACTATTAATGTAGTGTCAGACTACAGCACAAAGCTTAAATCAAATAGAATTTTTTTTTTTCCAAGTGGTCAAAGTCTAATGGTTCTGTGATGGTTGAGCTCTGAGATGAAATGGACAGAGTCAGACCTAGTATATGTTGGACATAAATCTAGTCAGTGTCCTTCTAGGATGGCTCAAAGTCAGTGAGCATATCTGGCTGGGATCTTCACAGCCTTGACTGATTTGGTCACATAATGGGGTATCCATGCTCATCTCGATACTAGATTAACACCCCAATGACCAATCACTTTTACTGACATCTTTGTTTGATGTCATATGTTGTTCCATGGCAGATGAACCCTGGGTCATCTTCCAAGGTGAAAGTAGTGTTGGATTTTGCTCAGCTGCGGTGTATTGTGTGGGACTATTAGCATAAGAGTTTGGGCCTTCAGAGTGGGTTGGTGGTAGTTTGGCTTGTAGTTGTTTCCTTGAACGCCTGTAGGTCCACCCATCACCAGTTATAACCCCATAGCTCCTTCCATCGAGATGTTTTTGAATGGCGCCTTTTTGACAAGTTCTTTCGTCAGGTTTTATTGGCTGCATCCTGACAGTCCCCCATCTAGAGCAGTGCTAGGGTTCTCCTATTGGTATTCTGCTGCTTTCATCTTCTTGGTCTTCAGACAAGGTCAAGAATCTACTGGAGGAGTTGGTTTGAGGGCTTCAGAGCTTGTTGGTATCAGTGTATTTGTCCTCCTTCCCATCAAATGTTAACATGGACTGGTGCTGAGTCCTTCTGTTAGCCTATTTCTTATGTTGAGTAATCCTATGTATGGATCTTCTTCTGTGGTTACACATTTTCTCTTCAGTCTTTTGACTGACTTTACTACACTTCAGTTGCTCAGCTAGATTGGATGTTGCCTGGACTGGATGTTTGATGTTTAAAGTCACGGTTGCTTTTGGTGAAAAGCTGCTGAGTACTATGGACCAATGTCACTGATGATGATGATGTCTGGTATCCCATATCTTGCACAAAGTGGCTGCTGTCTTAAGGTGATGTACTTCCATGAAAGTAGAACAACAGGCCACTGTGACAAGGTAGTCTCGACCATTGATTCTAAAGAGGTCAGCTGCTACGATACTGAATGGTCTTTCTGGAATACTATGCATCACCAGAGGCTCAGATAGATGATCAGTGTAGGCTGCACAGGTACTGCATTCTTCAATGTATTGACAAATTTCAGCAGACGTCTGGCCAGACTAGCTCAGGCTCCTCTGAGACATAAACTGAGGCCCAGATGATCAGCGTGAACCTTCCTTATATCAAGATGTAAGGATGATGGAATGATGATGCATTCCCCTTTAAGTATTATTCCATTTTGTATGACAAATTCATCACAGTAGTCATAGTATGCAGTGATTGCTGAAAGTACCTCTCTTTTGTATATTAGCCATCCTTTAATTATGACAGCTTTTTGGAGTGTCACTGTCTCAGTCATTTCCTCAAGACGTTTGTTTTTTACTGGACTATAGATGTTGATCATAAATTCTTTATGCAGCTTCTCTGGAAGAGCAGCTTGGTTGGGACAACAAGGTGTCTGCAACCAGGTGCTTTTCCCTTCTTAATACTCTAGAGCATATATGGGCAACCAACCACAGCCTGGGTGTATCTTCCATGCAGTCCGCCAAACCGCGTGATTATTACATGGGTTTTCACCCGCAGCTCAGATATTTTCTTCTTTCTCTGGTTCCACTGCTGTCTGGCCATGGCATCCTCGAGTAAGGAGGATTGGTGACGAAGGTAGAGTGTTCAAGGAAATGTGGACTAATGACTACTTCTTCATCAAGGAAAAAGGTTTACCACAGTTTGACCTGCTCTGAGAGCTTTGCGTGTTTCAAGAAATACAACCTGAAGAGACATTACAAGAAAACGTATGCTGTCTATAACAAACTTAAGTTGACGAGCATGGAGAGATAAAGTGCAGGAAATGAAAAAAATTTTTCTTGGGCAGCAAATGTTGTTCAAAAACATAAATGCTGCTGACATTATTGTTCAGGCAAGTTACATGGTATGTCACAAAAGCCATGCTCAGATGGAGAATTTGTGAAAAGTTGCCTCAGAGGCATTGTGGAATTGATCTGTCCAAATAAGAGTAAAGATATAGAGAATATTAGTCTTTCACGCCATACTGTAGCCAGGTGTATTGATGCTATTGCAATGGACATCAGTTCTTCATTGGCAACAGCAGAATCTAAATTCAGCGCTTTTTTTGATAGCTGTTGATGAAAGCACTGACAAAACAGATACAGCTCAACTTGCCATCTTTATTCGTGGAGTCAGTGAAGATTTTAGTGTCACCGAAGAACTCCTAGCACTACAGTCAATGAAAGGGATGACTGGTGAGGACATTTTCTAACAAGTGAAAACAGCTTTTGAATGCTGTGGCCTCCACTGGGAAAAACTGAATGGTATTTCAACGGATGGGGCAAAGGCTATGGTAAGCTCAAAAGCAGGCTTAGTTGCACGGATTAAAGGACAGCTGTCTGATCAATGTTTGGATCCTGAAAAACTTGTAGCCTTCCACCATCTTCCATCAAGAACATCTCTGTAGCAAGGTACTTTATTTCAAGCATGTGATTGACCCAGTTGTTACATGCATCAATTTCATTAAGTCTCAAGTTTTAAATCGACAGTTCAAAGATTTTCTTGATGACCAAGAAGCAAGCCCATGTGATCCCACCTATTATTCTGATGTGCACTGGCTTAGTAAGGGTTAAATGCTAAGAATATTCTTTGATCTGAGAGACGTGGCAACTTTCATGGATATGAAAGGGAAGCCAGTACAGGAATTACATAAGTGGCTCTCTGATTTAACATTCCTTGTTGACGTTACAACATATCTTAACATTGAATTACAGAAGAGCGAGCAGTTAATTCATGAAATGTACAGCCATATTAAATCCTTCCAAAACAGAGGTTGTGACAGACTCAGCTAAGAGATGCTGCTTCACATTTGCCAACTATGCTTGAAGACCTGGGAAACAACATCAGTGGAAAAGGTGGTGATTGTGCTAATATGCTTGAGGACTTGATGGTGTTCCAGTCCTGCTTTTCTGACTTCAGAACCAAAGAAACCAGCATGAACATTTATTCCGCACCATTCCATACTAATGTTGAGGATCCTTCCATCGAACTACAGATGGAACTGATAGAACTACAGGACCTGGATCTCAAAATGAAGTTCCGAGACATTCTGATCAAGGAATTTTATAGCAAATACTTCCCAAGAGATATCCAAACCTCACTGCATTTGCGAGGAAGATTGGCTTGTTTGGCAGCACATGTTTATGTGAACAGCTTTTCTTACAGATGAAGTTTATCAAGTCCAGTCACAGATGAACATTAGAAAATAACCTCAGGGTTGCAACATCAAATATTCCTCCATGTTATGACTGGCTTGTCAAAGACACCCAAACACAAATCTCATTAAAAAATAGTAATAATGATTGAAGTGGAAAACATCTTCATTTGTATTTTATTTTCATTCTTTTATACTTCCATTCTTTTCTGCTATTTTTGTTTTATTGTCCAATTATCAAATTTGGTATTTTCGTTGGCAATACATCACAATGCAAATGGAAATGTAGAAAATACAATTTAATAATTCAATAATACAACCATTGCATATTATTATTTGTAAACATATTCATTATGTTACTATAATTATTAATAAAATATATGGCGATTAATTTACATTAACATGCCTTTAGTTGGTAGTAAAAATATCTTTAGAAAAAGGAAACTGGCCTGTGGATTGATACTAAAATCATACTTCAGCCCGCCAACTCAGAAAGGTTGCCCACCCATGCTCTAGAGTGTTTGAGCGTTCTTGTGTTCTCATGAGGTAGTTTTGTAGTGGTTTCGGAGTCTTGGCTAGAGGCTTCTTAACAGTTGAGATTAGGGGCTTGTGATCAGAGATAACCCAAAGGTGTAAGTGGTGAAACCGTTTAAGCCCACAGTAGACAGCCACTCAATCTGGGTGTAGCAAGTTTCTGCATCTGAGTGTATCCAACAGCAGAAAGCAATTGGTTTGCCATCCTGGAAGAGTGCAGATCCAAGTCCATACTCGTTGGCATCATTTTCAAGGATGAGTTTCTTCTCTGAATCATAGAATGTCAGGACTAGGGTAGATGTCACTAGCAATTTTGCATTGTAGAATGCATCTCATTGGCTTGATGACCAGTTCAATGGTACATTTTTCTCAGATTCATAAGCAAGTGAAGAACTGCAGAAAGGTTGGGCAGAAATTTGGTAAAGTAGTTGATGCAATCAAGAAATCTACACAGTTCGTGGATGTTTTTGAGCTCCTACATTTCAGAGATTGCTTTTGTTTGTTGCAACATTGGAGAAACTGATTCAGGAGCCAATCATGTTCTTGTGTCCTTCCCATGGTTGATGATGTCATCTGCAATACACACACCACTGGGAAATCCCTGAGCTTCCAATGGAAAATTTTGGAAGTGACAGGTGACAGAAATGCTGAAGGGAAGTCGTAGCCACCTATATCTTCAAAGACAGGTGTGGAATGCTGTCATAAAAGCTTAACTCGTCCAGTTGAACATGCCAGTAGACAGAAAATAGGTCAGCTTTAGTAAAGAGTTGAGACTGGCCTAGTTCATGGATTTTGTTATCAAGGATTGGCAGTGTGAACCTTTCACAAATCAACACCTGGTACAGCTCATTTGGATCAATGCAGATTCTTAGGCTGCTGGACTTCTTTGTGGATGATGACCATTTGGCTCAACCAGGGAGTAGGGACCTACCTTGTCTTTGGTGATCGCACCTAGCTCTTCGATTCGGCCCAGTTCTTCCTTCAGCTTGTCACGTATAGAGATTGGAGTCCTTCAGTCAGGCATTACAACAGGTATGGCATTCTCTTTAACCTTGAGATGTACCTCACCAGATGCTGTACCTAAGTTGTCGTTGAGGACCATTGGGAACTTGCCAGTTAGAGCCTAAGATTTAACAGTAGCAACCTTATCAACATTTTTAACTTTATTATTTTTGTTCTTGGGGTTTCATATCGGTAAACGACGCATACCTAGCGGCTTGGTTGTAGTCTCATTCCACATTTGGTGTCCCCTGTTTGTGGGGCTCCATGTGATCTACATATTTTTCAGGAAGGATGTTCACTGATGAGCAAGCATCAATTTGGAAGGTTACCTCCTTGTCGGCTACCAGCATCTTACATTTGAGTTGTGGTCCTCCCTTTGGGTTGAATACATTAATCCACTTCTTGTCAGACGACTCTGAGGGCGCTTCTGCCATACTGCACACCTTTCACTTGCCCTTGGGGCACTTGCTCACTTAGTGGTTGTTTCCTACAGTTGGTGCACTCCTTGCCCCAGGCAGGACAGAGTTCCTTTTTCATGGGATGGGACCCATTGAAGAATTTGCATTGTTTAATATCTAATTTCAAGGCAGCTGTTGCCCTCTTGCCCTGTTTTGGTTTCAACTACTTCTGTTAGCGGACGGAGATTTTACTAACAGTGGCGGGTTGTAGAGTGCGTCTGTGTCCCTGGATCACAGATGCCAAACACTATTGTCTCCAAGGATAGAATCTATGCACAGTTGACTTCGTGGTGACGATGGTGACGCTGTAGTTATCCCACTTCTGTTTAAAAAAGTTTGCCAATTTTCAGAAAATATTGGAATCGATAACCTGTGGTTGCAGGAGGTCTAATGCCAGTAGTGGGAGCTAGGTCATTATTGGCCATAGTCATGGCTTGATAAGCAGAACTCGCACTTCGATCACAGCAGAGCACCACGACACTGCTACCAGTGGGACTAACAGTATACGGCAATAAGTCAAACGTAACTAGTAGAGAATGAGAGAGCATGCACTGTTTGCCTGTAATAACAGCACCAAAAACACTAGCGACAGTTAGAAAAACAGGGTCATGACACCTGTACGGTAGTGCAGAGGTTACGGCAGCACAGGTGTGCTCCATCTCATTGGAAAGCAGCCGGTCAACAGATGAAGAACGCTCACCCATTATTGCTCAGCTAACTACAACAGTTTTAAAGAGAGAAGTGGAGTCATTCCCAACCAAATTTGAATAAAGTAGTATCAATTCTTTCACCACTGCCTCCACCTTACGTTTCTAAGGCGTCTCGAAGCCTGTAGATGGTAGGAGTAAGGCAGAAATAATGGACTTGACTCCTCCATGGTTCTAGCACGTATGGTGATTCATGCTCTTATTTTTTGGAAAGTGAACAAGGGGGGCAGCACTTTGGCTGAAGGTCATTACACCTCAACTCTCTGGCGATGTTTTTAACTCATCGTTCTTTTTAATGAGGCGTCGCTTTGACTGCTGCAGTAATTTTATTCGTTTTCTCGATGAGGCTAATTTCAGTTCAGCTTGTTCTAATTTCCTTTTCAGTGAAGCCTTTTCAGGATTGATATATGGTACAGGTGCATCACTGACATCCTCCACATAACATTCAGGCTGTCTTGGAAATGGTCGCTTTCTAGGTTTGCTGTTACTTTGCAGATGCTTAGGAAAGCCAAATATAGTAGGCACCCTGCCGCTGCGAATTCGAACACAACTAACTGATGTCCTGTCAATATCTTCTTCTGCAAAGTGGCGAGAGCACAAAACTGCTGATTTTGATGGGTTAAAGTTGGCTCTCTTTGTTGCTCTTATCCATTTTTTTCTCAATTCTTCATTTTTTGGAAAACTGAAAAAAATAGAAGCACTTTTTATGACAATTTTTTGAAAATCAATGATTTTCTTTCATATAACTGCTGCCGTTAATTGCTTCAACAAAGGGACAGCTAAGGATTACAGAGTTTTATGCAAAGAGGATTTTAAAAGTAGATGAAAATAGAAGCAGACAGGATTACTATGTACAAATAGCACAAGTAATAGTAGAGATGGCACCAGATAAAGATCAAGAAACATATTAAGATATTTAGATGCATGTACTTGTGTGTGTGTGTGTGTGTTTCTAATTCCGCTTAAATAAGCTGTATGGGGAACATAGGGTCTAGGTGGAGGAGAGTTGCTTCCCTGACCATCATCAATCAGGGTTGTCTTCTGAGAAAGGACTCACAGCCGTTCACTCAGTGTATTATCGTTATCAAGGTAATGCCATCATGACCGTATCAGATTCCAGTGGACAGCCAGCATGTCCTCTAATTACCTAACAGGAGCACAGACAGGAAGCCTCTCACATCGCTGTGACGGGAGACGCATTAACTCGGCTGCGCCGACTCGTCTGTCTGTGCGTCCCACCCGCTCTGCCAAAAAAAAGCTCCAAAGCAAGAACGCACAATAAACACGATTCTCACCGGTGAAAGGTAACGGAGGGGTTATTTTCACGGTTGGTGCAGCCAAAGGCAGAACAGGACGGCATCTTCGTTCGAGTTCTCCGTCTGATGAGCGGACCAAGATGGCGGAACCGGGGGGGGCCCTCGAGTCTGTGACGTCACGCCGCCTGCCCTGTAACAACCTGCTTGGTCGGCACACCACTCCCTCCCCCCGACCAGGATTTCAACAGGACTCCAGACGAACCCGAGGACTAATTCGCTCTGAGCCGTTGATACTAAAAAAAAAATAATCACAGGCTCTCCTACTAATCGCAACTCTTGAACTTCTTCGAAAGTTGAGTCGACGTTTGACTATAGCCCACCCAAAAAGTCGATATTTATTTTCCCCGCTGGTTTAAGGGAAGTAACTATTACTTTACTTCCTTCACAACATTCAGTTGTTTCCAGAGAACTTGTGAAGAATGCTATAAAAGTCCAATATCCACCAGTTAACACTGACATTTTGTCCCCTCTTACTTTTCTTCCCTCCTCACTCCACCCAAATCCGATTTTGTAGTTAATTCATCTTGAAAAAAGCAGGCTTCGGGTGTTTTGTTGTTGTAGAGACTTTGCCTTTGCCCCCCTTCATCAGAATAAATATTTGTATTGCTCTCTAAGTCTGCCTCGTAGTCTTTTTAATAGGCTAGATATCTGTTTATACCACCCCCCCCCACACACACACAAGATGTTTATCCTTCTGGTCAAGGTGAGACTGAGGAAGTTACACGGCTTTAGTTGGCACACAGTGGATATCGGAAATCTGCCCTGCACCGCAAAGTCCTAAAATATTCGTTCTGTTAATTACGAGCTTTGTCTGCCGATTTCGTCAGCCCCCCCCCCAGGGCTTCTGGCTTTTTCCTTACAGCCAGCAAACGTATAGTAATTTAAGTAAAGTGCGACTTTAGTGGTATAAGAGGGAAATGTAACAGGAACAATAGCAAACAAAATCAAGGTACACGGCTAAGTATTGGTAATAAACGATTGGCAACAGAAGCGATGAGATCTTCGGCAAACTGATTCGGTTAGAGTTTTCTCCCATTACTGCATCCGCTCTTTAGTTATTACAAGAAAAATATTTTTATTTTGTCCTGAAAAGTTACAATTTCGACCGTATTTTACCAAGTGTTGGCTTTTTTACCTAAAGTTTTTGTTTTCTAAGCATTCACGTATATTTTCTAGCTTCGATTACCATCACCATGGGTCAGCCAGGCAATTCACTGTAATTTTATACTTTTCTCACCATAATCGCTCAGAACACACTGTACCATTTATTCCAGTTGAGGTTAAATTTACAAACTAAATATCAGCGTATCCTTAGGCACCGTAACATTCTGCTTCATCTAGACGAGCATAATTAATGATGCGCCACTAACTGGACAAATGCAATATATACTACAGCCATCAATAAGATGAAAGCAAACAAAAAACTATTGTTTTCGTTCCACGGGGTCCATTTATTGGGATTATGCGGAACGACAAGAGTTTCTGATTTTGTAAACAGTTTTTGTTGTTTGTTTGTTTTTTAAAAAAGAACAGTAGAATTTGTTCTGCGGAAAGCATAATTTCTATTTACTGGTGTACACTAAGGATCCTGAACACAGAAGAAGACTGTAACATTGGTAGGCAGAGAGTGAACTCTAATACTGTGATAATTTTGTGTTCCTGCCTCCGGCAGCAGATTTAGCTGCGTTGAAAACAAAATCGTTGGACTTCGTTTGGACCCTTTAAACCACTCGAGCTCTCAGTAAGTAGTACAAACACATTTCCTTCTTCTATTATTATTAATAACCTTTATGGAAGCGAGATGAACGCAGGTTACTTATCGACAATTACTTCGCAAGCGAAGCAGAAATTTTCGTCGTACATCGGGTTACCCACCGCCCAGAATTCTTTGGGCCAGCCGCGCAACTTCTCGCATCCTCTCTCGCTGGCCGGCTCCCCCGTGGCTCAGAAAGAAATCCGCCAATTCCAGGAGTCGGCGCCGCTGCGAATATAAGAAAGGCGATGCAATTGTCTTTGCGTCACAGTAGTGCATATGTCTGATATCGCTTCATAGTTGTGCAAGACAGCGCTACTGTAAGGCGTCCGCACGGGTCCTGACGTCACTACTTTCAGTTAAAAATTATATGAAAAAGAAAATGGCGGTCTCCAAAGAACTAATATGAATTTGTAAATGAATTATTTTTAATATGCATTTAATAATTTGCGATATGAAATTTTACCACCGAAACCGAACGGTAATTAGTAGTGATATAAGTGTATTAAAACTGTCAGTAAAACGTAGCCATATTTCTTTTGATGCTATTTATTTCGGCCTACACAAAAAATTTTCTTAAAATAATGCATTATTATAGTTATTCGGCTAAACTTACAGCGAAAACAAAGGGAGAGATTTACAAAGCTCCGTGGCTTTCAACTTGGAAAGGCTGTCCATTTTAGACATCGTGTGTCCGTTATCCCAGCAAATTTGTCTGGCCTCCACGTCTTGATGGATGTAAACAGTCGACGACTCATTTGAAGAAAAAGACAAAGGTGCGCTCTCTGCGTGTAGGAAAAAATGGCCTACAGTCGACCAGGAAAACAGATTTCACATCAGTCAGTTGCCATCATATTCTTGTTTTCTTTAAACGAAATGCGTAAAAATATACATAAATGAAATTTACTATACAAAAATATAAAGAAGTGGCTGTGACAATACAATAAAAGATGCTGTAACGTCAGTAACATTCACTATAAATTGTCTGTGATACATGTGCAGTTGAGAGAGTCTTCGTAGACGTTCGGAACTAAGCTACGACACGCAACGGAGTATTTCTTCTTTACTTTAGTAACTAGTAAGCTACTAGATTTTGTGGATATTTAGGCTACGACATTAGCGCCAGCTTTTAGTAAATCTCAGACCGACATCTGCGAGACTGTGTACTGATGTCGGTATCGGTAGAAATCAGGGAAGCCATGGATCTGGCGGCTGCCTGGATTCTCGGGAAGAATGGAACCCGGACCCGCAGTTTTCCACTGGACCACCGCGCCGTCCAAGACATTTTACACTGCCATTATCGTTGTGAACAGAGTAAATTTAAGCAGTTTTTTTTAAACCCGATTTGATTTTTGTTTGAGATCTGACCGAAACATCTAATTTCACTTTGCGAGAAGAGTCTGTTAATGCCAGCATCCGTCACCAGTGGCAAGAGTAAACGTCTCGCGCGTACACCCGATAAGAAACACACACCAACCGAGTTCCCCATGGGCGACGGCTGCAATGCATTTATGGACACCATAGAGGGAACCCCGTTCTCCCCGCCACACTAATTTATGGTAGAGATGCGTAGCTTAAAAAGCTGTCACGAATAAATTTGCCACAACTACCAGAAATGACGAATCACTAGTGCTCCCGTAAAAGGGTCTCGGTTGAGAGCACGAGTCTCCCCCCCTCCTTTAAAAAAAAAAAAAAATTCTTTCCATTTGTGTTGGGCTCCCAGAAATAAGTCTAAGGAGCCGATGCATTGCAATAAAGAAAATGTATTCATGCAGAGTTTCAGGAGCTTCAAACACTTCAAGTTACCTGAAAACCCGTCCACTTTAATAGCACACAAATGTCCATCACCTGTCATTCATTTTCTAGGCTTGAGAAATGTTGCGCACCCGGTAAAATACAACTCTGGACCTTCGTTTAAATTTGCAACAATTTTTCAACGACAACAAAATTCCTCCCTTATTTTCTTTTTTACCTGGAAGTAGTTAGCAACAAAGCGACGATGAATCTTACAATCTGCAAAGCAACTAACAGAGAGAGAGAGAGAAGGGATGACGTCATCACAGAGAGGTGGAGAGAGAAGGGATGACGTCATCACAGAGAGATGGAGAGAGGGGTGACGTCATCACAGAGAGAGGTGGAGAGAGGGGGGATGACGTCATCACAGAGAGAGATGGAGAGAGGGGTGACGTCATCACAGAGAGAGGGGTGTAGAGAGAGGGGGATGACGTCATCACAGAGAGAGGGGTGTAGAGGGGGAATGACGTCATCACAGAGAGAGATGGAGTGACGTCATCACACAGCGAGAGAGGTGGAGAGAGAAGGGATGACGTCATCACAGAGAGAGATGGAGAGAGGGGTGACGTCATCACAGATAGAGGTGGAGAGAGAGAAGGGATGACGTCATCACAGAGAGAGATGGAGAGAGGGGTGACGTCATCACAGATAGAGGTGGAGAGAGAGAAGGGATGACGTCATCACAGAGAGAGATGGGGTGACGTCATCACAGAGAGAGATGGAGAGGGGGTGACGTCATCATCACAGAGAGAGATGGAGAAGGGGATGACGTCATCATACAGAGAGGTGGAGAGAGGGGGATGACGTCATCACACAGAGAGAGGGGGATGACGTCATCACACAGAGAGATGGAGAGGTGGATGACGTCATCACATAGAGAGAGAGGTGGAGAGAGAGAGAGATGCAAATACACACTGGAGGACACGACCAAGGACTTACCCCGCCCGTCGCCAAGACTTTTCTTAATACTTTTACTTGATAAACTATAATACATGGATATCCGCAATTTCCGGAACCTACTGTTTCCTCCCATAGAGCGCCCTACCATATACTGATTTGTCCGTGCGCATAAATGAATGTATCCGGGCAAGCCTGGAATATTTCGGAGGTGCATGCTGGACAGATGGACAGCTGAACGTGATCAGAGACGGATACCTACCGCGCTATTCCTTCGGTTGGCCAAAGGTATCGGCCTTTCTCGCGGATTTTTGGAAGGAAGAAGCGAACGCCGATCCGTGTTCTCCGCGAGAACGTGACGCAACCGGTTCCAGGGTTTTCTATCTCAGACGGACGACAAGAGCAAACCTAACACTCCGCTTGTGGTATTCCCTCAAACCCGGTGAGGCCGGAGGTAGGAGTAGTAAGTCGCATCACCGGGAGAGTGGAGCGATAACGACGCACAACCAATACAAGCCAAAGCTATCGTCGCCCACCTGTAGACGAAAACTAGGTTTCACCACGTGGCCTGTACACATACTCACCTCTGCTGCAATCTCCATACCTGAATTCAAGTTCTCTCGTAACGCCCCCTCCCCCGTGAGGGCGATATTATTATTATTATTTATTATTATTATTTATATTATTATTATTAGATTATTATTAATATTATAGCTTTTCTACTCGGAAATAGATTCATGATCCTAAAATGCAGAGAGAAAAAAACAATATCCGAGAAATATCAGCTTATTATTTATGAATACATCTATCAAATACAACCCCGTATATTCATTATACAAAACGTGCAAAATTCGTGACTTACCTTCATCTTGCGCAGCAGGTAAATTTTATTTTGTGTTATAAACGCTATATATAATACATATATACTGCTGTTTTTTTAAAGCTGAAAACCTGATTTCAGATTGCTGATGGAAATATTTTAGCAATTAATAGGATTAAACTTATTTTGGCGCATGCGCACAAGCTTCGTTGTTCTTCCTCGTTGCTTTCACTGACATTGTTCTATTGTTGCGTCTGGCAGTAATCTGAACTGTATTTACAATGATTCTATCTCGGAAGCTCGTTACCCCTCACCAGATCAACTACGCAAGTAGAGATGACATCTAATCTAGAAGTGGATGGTTAATCCGAGCCGCATGGGGCCGGAGAAGGAGGGATAAACAAAACTTGCGAATATGTATCAGATGAATGTTTATTTCCAAAAAGTCACCGATGCATAACGTACACAGGTGTGTCAGTCTGTATCTCTCTCTCTCTCTCTCTCTCTCTCTCTACGTCTTTGTTCTCTGTTTTTGGGGTTGATGGGGTGCATTCCTGCAGATGTACTGAAAGATACCAGGAATTAGTTAATTCTCTCTCTCTCTCTCTCTCTCTCTCTCTCTAGGTCTTTGTTCTCTGTTTCTGGGGTTTGATGGGGTGCATTCCTGCAGATGTACTGAAAGATAACAGGAATTAGTTAATTCTCTCTCTCTCTCTCTGTCTCTCTCTCTCTCTAGGTCTTTGTTCTCTGTTTTGGGGTTGATGGGTGCATTCCTGCAGATGTACTGAAAGATACCAGGAATTAACTGTGAGTAACAGATTTATGAGACTCATAAAAATGGCATGAGAAGTGTGGGGAGGGGAGAGAGAATTGGAGAATGTGACAGTTCTTTTAGAAAATACGAAAAACGTTTTCTTCTTTTTCTTTTAAACTTATTCCATAGAATGTTTCTGGAACCTTCAAATCTACCAATAAGGCAGTAAATCAGCTGAGGCTCCGTTCAGCCACCACGTCACTGAAAAACGCCGCCCCGCTCGCTGATGATGGATGAGGAGCTTGCTTAAAGTTGGTTGGCAAATTTTTACTGAATAACCAGGTGAGGTCTGAGGAGCCGGGTGCTGAGTGATAAATCACTCGACAGACGCTTACGAAACAGTTAAATTAAAGCATTTATTAATATTAATATATACATACATTTAATCATGTGAGTGGACTGGATTGATCCCATCTACAGTGCAAAGGGTAGGTAAAAAAAAATAGTTTTTAGCTTTTATATATATACTTCGTGAAGATTAGTAGTCATGTAGATGAATGTACTGGCAGGGGATGATCATAGAGGGGTTACGGATAACAGAAAAGTCGCCTATAGAGCGCTAATAAAAGTCTTTAATTGAAAACCTCTCTCGCTCGCTCTCTCTCTCTCATCTCTCTTTATCTCTCCTCATCTCTCTCTCTCTCTCCTCTCTCTCTCTCTCTTCTCTCTCTCTCTCTCCCTGTAATGATGTCAATCTTTCTCTCTGTACTGACGTCATCTATCTCTCTCTCTGTAATGATGTCAATCTTTCTCTCTGTACTGACGTCATCTATCTCTCTCTCTGTAATGATGTCAATCTTTCTCTCTGTACTGACGTCATCTCTCCTCTCTCTCCTCTCTGTAATATGTCATCTTTCTCTCTGTACTGACGTCAATCTATCTCTCTCTCTGTAATGATGTCAATCTTTCTCTCTGTACTGACGTCATCTCTCTCCTCTCTCTCTCTCTCTCATAATGTATAAAGTATGAAGCAGAATTTCTGAATACTATCTCCTAGCAGTCCTGTAAAATTTTTCAAGTGGTAATTTTGAGCTAGGACAGAAATCAAAGCTTTGTAACAAATTCCTTCCCACTTTTTGTTGTTACGCACTAACACGAAGCAAATGCCAAACCTATTCTTTACGGTGATCTGTTTGGTGGATGGAGATGGTGTATAGGTGCATCTCAGAAAATTAGAATATCGCGGAAGAGTTCAATATTTTTTGTCAGTTATTTCAGAAAGTGAAAATTGTACATATTCTAGACTCATTACATGTAAACAAAAATGTTTCAAGCCTTTTTTAATTTTAATTTTGATAATTACGGCTTACAGCTAAAAAAATAGAAAAAACGTATCACAAAATATTAGAATATTTCATAAAATCAATTAAAAAAAGGATTTATAATATAGAAATGTCGAACTTCTGAAAAGTATGTTCATTATGCACTCAATACTTGGTTGGGGCTCCTTTTGCACGAATCACTGCATCAATGCTGAGTGGTATGGAGGCGATCAGCCTGTGGCACTGCTGAGGTGTTATGGAAGCCCAGGTTGCTCTGATAGCGGCCTTCAGCTCGTCTGTTTTGTTGGGTCTGGTATCTCTCATCTTCCTCTTGACAATGCCCATGGATTCTCTATGGGGTTCAGGTCAGGCAAGTTGGCTGGCCAATCAAGCACAGTAATACCATGGTCAGCAAACCAGTTAGTTACTAGTAGTTTTGGCACTGTGGGCAGGTGCCAAGTCCTGCTGGAAAAGGAAGTCAGCATCTCCATAAAGCTTGTCAGCAGATGGAAGCATGAAGTGCTCTAAAATCTTCTGGTAGACGGCTGCGTTGACTTTGGACTTGATAAAACACAGTGGACCAACACCATCAGATGACATGGCACCCCAAATCATCACTGACCGTGGAAACTTCACACTGGACTTCAAGCAACTTGGATTATGTGCCTCTCCACTCTTCCTCCAGACTGTGGGACCTTGATTTCCAAATGAATTGCAAAATTTACTTTCATCTGAAAGGAGGACTTTGGACCACTAAGCAACGGTCCAGTTCTTTTTCTCCTTAGCCCAGGTAAGACGCTTCTGATGTTCTCTCTGGTTCAGGAGTGGCTTGACACTAGGAATGCGACACTTGTAGCCCATTTCCTGGACACGTCTGTGCGTGGTGGCTTTTGATGCACTGACTCCAGCCTCAGTCCACTCCTTGTGAAACTCCCCCAAGTTCTTGAATCGGCTTTGTTTGACAATCCTCTCAAGGCTGTGGTCATCCCTCTTGCTTGTGCACCTTTTCCTACCACACAATTCCCTTCCAGTCAACTTTCCATGAATGTGCTTTGATACAGCACTCTGCGAACAGCCAGCCCTTTCAGCAATGGCCTTCTGTGGCTTACCCTCCTTGTGGAGGGTGTCAATGAGTGCTTTCTGGACAACTGTCAAGTCAACAGTCTTCCCCATGATTGTGGTTGTGTGTACTGAACCAGACAGAGATTCATGGTATTTATACTGCGTAAATAGTGATTTACTCAAACTCGAAATGGAATATTCTGATATTTTGAGATACGTTTTTTCTATTTTTTGAGCTGTAGGCCATAATTATCAAAATTAAAATTAAAAAATGCTTGAAACATTTTAGTTTACATGTAATGAGTCTAGAATATGTACAATTTTCACTTTCTGAAATAACTGACAAAGAATATTGAACTCTTCCACGATATTCTAATTTTTTTTAGACGCACCTGTATGTTTGGAAGCACCCGTTTGAGTTCGAGAAGATTCTGTGGTGAAGGCACAGTTACCTTCGGAAGATAGGTGTTCCGGCGCAGCCCTCTCAACGATGTTGGCCAAACAACAAAACAAGGACTTCTATGCTATTTCCGCATCATCTTCGACACTGCGCAGAACCATTTCGCCGTCCGTCGTCGCGATGACCTGACTACGGCAGAATCCACAACGGTCAATAGTTCCAAGCTCACTGTCACGTGGCTATTAATACTTCGGTGTTTCCGGTGTAATGTTCTCGCGTTGGTTTCCTCTGGTCGGCGCCGATCACCTGTGCTTCTGTCTGGCCCGTGTAAAGTCTCAGTGTAGCCCCGACCGTCTCCCTCCAGATATTTCTGGAGTCTGCTGACACGCGCGTGGAGAACGAATCCCACAGTCCATGTCATATCTTATTTCAGTTAGCTGAGGTCATTTCCGGTCGCCATTACCGACTGCTAAAGCTGACACTATTCTCGTGTGATTTACCTCATGCTTAATGATTTACCTGAAATCTACTTTTATATTACATTTACCTGTAATCGAGTATGGAAAATAGCAACTACCATCTAAAAGTTAGCTAAATAATCGTTTGTTTTTTTGTTTTTTCCCGGCACAATTTTTCTATTATATCACTTTTTCTCTCACAATGGTTCGTGTATTAGTTATGTCTGGCAAACATTTTGTTGTTTAGTTAGACTTGGCATTTATTTTTGCCTGGCAACCATTCGTCTAATACCCCTCCTTTTTAAAAAAAAGCTTGTTAACAACTCATCTAATGGATTTTTGCCTAGCAACAATTTATGGATTAGCTATATTTCTGGCAAAAGTGGGTCATTTGGTTATGGCTGTCAACATTCCATCGCTCGGTTATGCCTGGCATATCTTTGTATCGGTTCACGTGATCCTAAAATCCGTGAAAAGTCCACGAAGCACGCACGCTTCCGGTAGCCTCAGTACTCGCGCATGCGGAACCGAGTACGACAAGAGCCGGAGAAACAGCTGCTTCTCAAACAACCCTGAAGATTCTCCTATGGAGAGTTTCACGATTAACCATCACAACAAGAGGACTGTTTAGAATAAAATATCTCGTACAACCGGTTATATATATATATATATATATTTTAAAATTCCAGCCATACCAAGGGGTCAATGGAGCTTTTATCGTCCGCTATAAATAGATTACAACGGCGCGTAATCATTTGACACCAAAAGGTCTGGCGGGTGAGATACATTTGAATAATTTATAAACGAGATTTTACGGTTAGAGTCTGGGAGGACAAGTTGCAGATATCCCCATCCTGCTAGTCGGGGCAGAATTTCGTGCTGCTGACAGAGGTAAGTGATATCGTCGTGGCAGGGGGTGGCCAGCGACTGCTTTAAAACTCATTCATACCCGTAATGTCTTCAACGATGAGTGTATCCGACTGCGGGCGATTTACCCGGTGAGAGCCGGACCTGCCTGGGAAAACAACGGACTCTGCCGGCTTTAGAGAACTGATTGATCTTCCGTAATTACAATTATTTGCTAATTAATCAAGGTAAAAGAGGGCATGTAATGTGTGTGTGTGTATATATATCTTGCATTTACGTTTAGATATACAGATTTGATTTGTACTTAAAGGGTAAATCTGGCTTATCTGGCTACTTCCTTATTGATCATCAGTATGTTGTCATTCACAGTGAGGTACGGATGTCAAATATTTCTACTAGTCCAATTTCCTGCTACATTTGTTTATGTGCTGGATATTTCCCGTGTAGACAAATTTCGAAAAGTATAACTGAAAAAAAGGTTATTTAAAATGTTACAAAGAACCTTTAATTTATCATTAAAGATGTTCGCGCGCAGGATGTTTGCGGGAAAATTCCAAACAGATATTTCTGTTTTTAAATATGACTCTCTGCGCCATTATTCTTAAAAATATATATCGGTAATAAATAAAATTATATTTCACTTAGTGACAACCACTGAAAAAGACGGCAGGGTTATATGATGTTTTTGTTGTTGTTGTTGATGTTTTTTTAATACAAGAAGAAGAAAAAATTACACGGGAGATAACTCATCATGTTTCTCTGGAAATTACTAGGCTTTTCTTTAAAGTTTATGCTACTTTATTTACTTATTCGTTTGTTGTTGTTTTTTTCTTCCGTATTTCTATCCCCCCCCCACACCTCAAACCTCTTCAACTTTTAGTTCCAAGTTTCAGGCGGAATGAATAGCAAAAACCTGTTCAACTGTTTTCACCCGAAGCCCGACGCCTCGTGTCGTCTGGTGTGCTTTCCGTGGGCAGGAGGCGGATCGAGATTTTACGCCAACTGGGGCAAAACCATGGGAGAACACGTAGAAGGTGAGCAGCGTCCTCTGAAGGTGAATGGCTGGGTGGTGGGAGGATCTTTCAGCAGACGATAAGTGCTTGCGCTTTCCTTTCAGTGTGCGCTGTCCGCATGCCAGGTCGGGAAACCAGACTGGCCGAGCCCTCGTACGGCTCTATAGGGGAGGCAACCGACGACTTCACTGACGCCATCGCAGAGAACTACCTGGACAAGCCCCTCGCATTCTTTGGACACAGGTAGGGGGAGCAGCCGGTCACGTGACTGGTAGTAGTGAGACCCGTTAAAGGAGTCAGCGAGAAGAACCCCCCCCCCACCCGGGATACGGAAGTTCTGCATGAACCAACTCCGAAGGAGCTTTTTGACTTCTAAACGACTACCGTAAAGTGGAGCTTTCAACAGCCACCATGTACAAACCAGCCACCCGAACACACGTTTACTGTTACTTAGGACACGAACTTATCAATGTGACAATATTGCTTACATAGACAGATAACAAGGTATCAGGTACAAAGGAAAAAAAAATACTTAAAAAAAAAGAAAGGTATGATATCCGTGAGTGGCGACGCAGACATTCATGTAGAACTCGAGTAGGGAAGAGTTCACTTGGATTGTAGGGGTGTGTGTGTGTGTTGGAACTGAGGATTATGTTTAGCTAGATATTTATAAGAAAGCTAAGGTCTATGCGGATAGTACGAAACGCTTGTTTGCATGCTCGAAACATCTAGAGAGGAGTTCTCTAAATAATAGTTATTTTGTAACTAGTAATCAGTGCTTTTTAATACTTGGAACAGCCAGCTGTTACTTCGTTCATTCGCACCCTTAGCGTGCAATTTCGGGAAATGGCTGTTATGTTAAATAAGGTAGCTTTTCTGATCATGTTAGCTCGAACTAGATGGCGTCGTGGCGCAGTGGGTAGCGAGTTCGCTTGTCAATCTTCGCGGTCGCGGGTTCGATCCCCGGCGGGGGTGGAGGTACGTGCTGCGGAAGAGGGCCAAAAGGCCAGGCTGACCTGGAGAGGGATGTGAAATGCCCCTAGACACACCCCTCTCGAGGTGCCCCAGCGACTTACGGGTGATGGGACAAGTGAAGTGGAGAAGAAGCCCAATTAAATTATTCCCTACGCGAAGATTAAATGAAAGCAAATATGAAAAAAAAGCAACACAAATATAAAACCTCCCACTTGGCAAAATAGACTCTCCTCCTCTGACCAGCCTTCATCCTGATTGTTGTCCACCCGAGGGCCGATTAACTTTGCCTGCAGATGCTCAGGGCCGCTTTTGGTTGTGGCCAGTATAGTGATGGAAACAACTTGTCTTCATAGATTAGATCACTTTCAGGTTCGCATACCCGAGTGAACAGCGAGAACAAATGAATACCTTTTTACAATATCTGCATTTCTTTAAAAATACAAGTCATTTTTATAAATAGAAAGAGTAAGCTAAAAATCCTCATTCGTTCTCTAAATAATGTATTGCTCTAATGTTTGTCGTTATTATTTGTCTTCATTTTATATGTTTTGTTTTTTATACCAAAATAAATTTATTTGAATCGCATACACTATAAAATTCAAGATAAAAAAAGTATAATTCTTGATGGACTTCGCAAATGTTTTGACACAGGTTATACTTACAAGTAAAGTTCAGGTTTACATTATATTTACTTGCATTTACTAATGAAGAATCACACTGGTGCACCTCGTATTGTGTTTATAAACACTTTGTCAATCTTTACACGACATTAAATAGCAATTTCTGATAAAGGGTCTTCTAATGGTGTTTAGGTACACGTTATAATTAAATTCCATCTTTACAATGATATCCGCTTCACATGATACGTACTAACAGGTGTCTTTGCCAAAAGGCATTAAAAGACATTTACTGGAACTGAGTTAAGTATCAGTAAATTCGAGCCATTTATATAATGTAAACACGTTCTGTGGACAATTAACGAGTAAACTCTGCCACCTTGATTATTTATTAAAATGCCTCTAAGCGCAATATTCAACATTTACCTTCCTTTTAAAATACCGTGTACATTGGTTTACCAAGAAATCTAAACCACTAACTTTTCTGACGCCTGAATAAATTTGGAAAAAATAAAGAAGTTAATTATCTCTTTACCCCTTTCGCTGTGTATTGGTACTTTATTGGCAAATAATCTCAAGGTAAAGATCATCAGTACCAAGGTCAGAAACTCTGTATACAACCCACAGATTTTACGATCTGTCTCTCTAACACCCAGCATGGAAATCTGAAGAGATGAAACGACAGCTTTTTAAAATACGAACACCTTCGAAGCTGTGGGCTCACGTAAACATTAATATGCTTCAACTTACGATAGATTTTACTGTAAAAGTGAGAAAAAACAATGTTTAAAAAGCATTTTTTTTTTTTTAATTTTCAAACACTGGTGTGTGGGTGGGATAGCATCTTTTCCGAAAAGTTTAAAGACCGGAAAGAACCCTGAATACTCGCGAGCCTTATTTTAAGCTTTTTAAATGCCGTGTAAAGTTGGTTATTTATAATGGCGAGTAAGAGACGAGGAAGGACAATTTTTTGGTCCAGCGTGAATTGTTACTGAAAACTTCGTTTCTCTCCGTTTCAGCCTTGGAGCAGCTTTGGCTTTGATGGTCGCGCTGAAGCTAAAAGACAAACATCAGGTGCAACCCACCGCTATGTTCATATCTGGACTCTCTGCACCATGCGTAAGTCCAGTGTATCGTCTCAACCCCCACAGGGGAAGAGCGAGAGGAAAGATTGAGTTTTCTATTTCTCCATTCTTGCTGTATCCGCAGAAATTTAGTTGTTTTTTTTTTTTTGTCTTAATGACTCTTTTTCCGTCAGACCTGCCTCAACAAAAATGTCTTATTATTTAGACGATTCCGGCTTTGCAATTCGATAACAGACCATAAAACACCTTTGCTTGTAAAGAAAAACTGGAATTTCTTTGATAGGCGTCATCTTGGCGGAACGAAAGACCGAAATATAATGGCTTATGGACGCCACGAGAGCGCAACAAAGTAACAATCGTGTTGTCTTGTAAGGTAATCAACACCGCCGGCTTTGTAACATGATATGCTTTTCTGTGGTAATGCGTTTTTCCAACCTCAATAATTCCATGCAGGTTTTTCCCCGTATGGTTTCTATTGCAACGCTAGAACCGTTTTAAAAGAAAAGTTACCAAACCTAGTCCAGGGTTATCATTCGAAATAAAATAAATATTTCTGTCGACTAGAATTAGCAGTTTTACTTACCTCCCAGTCCATTTTGTAAAGTGTTCGCGTAAATCAAGGGAAACAACTCTTGCTTAAAAATATTTCTTTTTCTCGCAATTTCGAGGTTGGCATAGGATCTTTGTGCATGCCGTTAAATATATTTTTTTAAAAAAATTTTAAAATGAAATGTCTTCTTTTTATTTTCTCTCTTTTAACTTAGTCGAAAACGTGGACGGAGCAGAAGACCGAGTTTAGCAAGATGACTGAAAAAGAATTAATAAATTACACCAAAAAGTTGGGTAAGTAGAAGCTGCTAAGTTGAGTATACTGCTTTTTCAGAAGAAAAAAGTGGGGAGCCAACCCATAACGGCCCCATCTTTCTAGAGTAACTGCTGAGACTGCACCGTAAATAGATTGTTAGTATTATTTTACTACTTCCCTTTGAAAATGGTTGCTGTTTGTTGTGGACAGGTACGCACTGAGACTAATTGCTTTCAATTTAAACATTTGAAGGTGGAACGCCTCCAGAAGTTTTGGAAAACGAAGAGCTACAGAAGCTGTTTCTACCAGTCATCCGTCAAGACTACGTTCTTTTCGATCAGATCACGTAAGTTCTACCAGCAGCTGCTCATGAAAGTAATAAATGCGAATTAATCTGCATGTCCCACCGATAAAAGTGAGAGGAAGCGTTTTTATATTTAATTTTTGGCGGGTGAGTTATTAAATTATGAACAACAAAAAAAATACAACGGTGGTTTTCACTTTTGGACTCGGGAGGTTGGCTACGCAACGGTCTGCCGCCCGACAGCTTCCCTCTAATTAAGATTTCTCTGCTGTGAGCCGGCCATTCCTCCCCACCTCTAAATATCTCACTAACAAACAATAATAGACATTGCACTACCAACTTTTCATCCCCAGTTAATGGCTAATATCAAAATTAATATTATCTGAAAATTGGGAAAAGGAAACTAGACCATTTGATGTCGCTGTGTTGCATTGTTCCAAAAATGTGCAGTAATCATTCCTCATTTTGTGCAGTAATGCAATGATACTATCAGAAACCATGGAGGAAGGAGGTGCTGTGCTCAAAAGTCAGAAGATTGGAGAATTTAGCCGTAATATTTCCTTAAAATTTACTTCTTAACTAGGCAACCTAAATCAGGAATTTAGACACAACTGTTTTGTGCCCGAAGAGTGTGATGTTCTCAAAAAAACATAAATCATATAACAACCGATGGAGAGAGCAAGAACATGGGGAGACACAAAGGCTTATGGGCACAGCTGGATTCTATAAGGAAGGAGCTCAGTGCAGAGTATCCTATGTCGAAATCAGTATGTGCAATACATACCTCAGCAGTTGCCATATGATTGCAAAGGCTGGAGGAATTGCCAGTTTTTTTTCACTTGTCACCATGACAAACTTCAAAGCTGGAGAAAATTGCAGCAACTGATTCGTTCCCTCTAAAGCAATTTCCCCAATGGTTTGAAGTGAGATGGGCAGAATTTGCTATGAATCTTGTGGATGCTGCTCTGGTTTCGTGAAAAGCATTAGTTACATATTCACAATAGGGTGACGTAAACCAAGCTAAAGGCTTCGGGAAATTTCTTCCTGATGTAGACAATTTGCGACTGATGTGCTTCACAGCAGATGTTCTGTTTTTGCTGAAGAATTTTCAGCACAGGCTTCAGTCTTACAGTATTACAATTGTGGACCTCGCACCAGAAATTCAGGTCTTTATCAAAAAACTCAAGCGACTGTGGAGAAACCACTACTGGGAGGTTGGGAGGAAACACTGTTCTCTGAACTTGATGAAACAGAGCTAACACTGAAAAATGTATCCATGTGGATGAAAGAAAGGAGGACTGCTAAAAGAAATCATTTTGTCACAGATCGCAGAAGTTTTAGTGCCATTCGTAATGAAGTAATTTGTTCCCTTGAAAACTTCATGTCCAACCGGTTTGAACCTGATATATCTGACCAGCTCACAGACAGCATGGTTGTCTTCTGCAAGCTGACGACAACTGATGAGGACATTCGTGATGTCCATGAAGGTGTCGGTCCTGACACAGATTTGGCAGAACTGGCAGGTCAATATGAAACAATAAGACAAAAATATCAGAGTACTGAAAAGTCATGCAAACAAGTTCTACAAATCACATGTGGACGGGATGAATTTTCCACTTTGTCAAAGATCTTGAGCACAATTCTTGTATGCAAACCACAGTCTGCTGACTGAACATCTGATATCCTCATACAATTTGTTAAAATCACCTGGCAGATCTCTTCTACAATTGCAAATTATGTGTACATAAAACTAAATATTCCATCGTTAGCCAACTTTGACCCCAGGCCTGCCACCTTATATTGGCTAAATAATAAACAATGCAGACTTAGCAACCCAGAAAAGGGTTACAAACAAAAATGGTTTTCAAACACATTTGAATTAGACCAAAATGACCTGACAGAAAAAGCTGAGAAGAGGTACAAGAAAACTTTCTGAACTAAGATCTTTGCACTTTTCCTTCTAAGAATTGACATTTGACACTAATGATTAATGATACACAGGTGTTCTGTTTGTGTTAGACAGGTGCTGTTTATGGTTAAACTTGGACCAGCTATTGTATTGTAAGAAAAACCAGATAATTTTTCTATGGATACCACTGGATGGAACTTCTGATTAATATTTTGAAATATCTACCAATTTTTTAGAGCTAAAATGCTTGTAATCTACATGTAATCTATTTGTTAAAGTGTATACCTTTTTACTGAAATATTTGTTCATTTTTTCAAATGATAATCAAGTGTAATCCCTCACTGTCTTGTACAATTGGAAGATGCACACATCTAAGACTTAAGTGATAAAAGTAATCATCGATCATAATCATGGTTTTCTGTGGTAATCATAATATACTTTCGATCAGTAATAGACACACAGTAGATAATTGTTGAAGCCAGCAACGGCCAGAACATAGGATGTGAAAATTTTCTTATTTTATACCCTGCTGTGTTGCACAACCAGTCTTTACAACTGAAATGGCCCTGGAGAAGTGTAGTGCTGCAGTTAGCTGCTAGAGAGCATTGCTGTTTGGGACTTTTGTGGAGGAAGGCCTACAAGAAGTCTTCATTTTACATGTGGGAGAAAGGAAAGGCAACTCTGATCGGGTCTAGCTTTAAGGGCAGTCAATGGCCCAGTGTTTACCGTATAATCTGGTGGTTAGTTTTAATAAGTAATTAATTATAAAGAAGTCTCCCACAAAGAGAGCAGATGGACATAAAGGTTAAGCTAGCCTCTCTCTAGAGAGAGAACAAAATAACTGTAAACAGTTTTTATTTAGCACTGTCAAAAAACCATGATACAGTGAAAGACAAAGGCATTTTAAAAGAATGTCAGGTTTATGACATTTAGAGGCTGGAAACAATATCGGCAGCAGTAGCCATTGTTTTAAATTAAAACAAACTTGGTTTCAATTAGAAATGCTAGAACTTCAGAATATAGAAAATTGGGTATATAAAACATGTCTAGGAAAGAAAATATTTGTTCCAGTATATTTTAAACTGAAGAGGGCTGGTAAGTACCATCTTAGTGGAGGCACTAGCTGTGCAAACTGGGTTTGATTAACAATCTTCAAAGACTGATATTAAATGTCATCTTTACATGGTGCTTACTAGCTTTCATATTTAATGCTATGTTAATACCACATGGACATTTTTTTTCTTCTTTCTGCAGCAACTTCAGCTGCTCCTTTGAGAAACCACCTCTCATGTGCTCCCTGGAAATGTTCGATGGAAAAGATGATACCTCTCATGATTTGAAAGGTAGGGTCAATGGCACCATCTTGGTTCAAATTGTAACACCCTAGCTGGGTCTTGCATACAAGTCCACTGATTAACATTTTTTTTTACAATGGTATCTGACATTGATACTCAGTTGTGGTGCTCCCTCACTGGAGTTGCTGATACAGATGAAGCACACAACTAGTCATATTTTTAAAAACATTATGCTCAGTCTTCTGCAGCATTGCAATGTGGGACTGTACCTAATTTGTATTTAAAAAAAAAGCTTATATTATTAGATTCTACATACTCCCATCTTAATGCAATAGACAAGGTAACCTTTATTTAGTCATGTTGTATCAAATCTTTAATAATATGATTGTTGCATCTAAAAAAATTAAGCTTCTATACTAATTATTAAGAGAATTTTCTAGTATATTAATTTTGTCAATCTTAATGGTTTTTTTTGAGATTTAACACTGCATAAAAGGGAACATCACCACCAACCCTAAGAGAAAAAAAAAACAAAGATTAGCACAAGTGTAACCCAAAATTAGACTTCTGACCAGGTGGAGAGAGTTCTCTTTTTATATATAGGCACCAACATCTAGGGTAGAAAATAGAATGAATGAATGATGGGTAACAGCAAGACTGAAGATCTTCTATTGTGTTTATTATTTTTCAAGCTTAGAGAAATTTGTGTTTTGTTTTCTTCAGGTTGGAAGAATTTGACTTGTGGAGTCTTTTCAGTAACCATGCTCCCTGGAGGTCACTTTTATCTAAAGGAACCAGAAAACACAGTTAAAATAATTGACAGGGTTTCCTTTTCACTCAAGTGTATAGGGATGGTGGCTTAAACAAAGATGCCTTTCCAAAGAAATCTAATCATGCCCGTCAAACAATAAATGTTTATTTTCAGACATCTTTCATTTGTTAGATACTTACCATAACCATCTGATAACTGTAGTAATAGACAATGTGGTAGAGTGCTGTCCCTTGGTTGATGTCGTGAAATATTAGAGAAAAATGATGTAGATTAAATTCTCAACCTTTTCAGGCGATGCTCCACAGCAGGTAAAACAAGTTCTGATGTTATTGCAAGTCACATGATCACGACCTTGGTTACTTATTGTTGTTGTCATAAAATGGACCTAAGTCAGTAGACATCAGTAAATGTTATTGCAGTTTAGAAAATACAAGATTTCATCCAATACATGCATATGCTATTTTATTTTCATTCATGAAAACTATACAAAAAAAATATCTTTTTAGGTGGATGTATGAAATGCTCAAGTTTCACTAGTGCTCTTGGTTTTGTTCCATATAAACTCTACAGGTTGCAATGCAAATGAACAAGTGACAGAAAAACCTCAAACATTGCATGACACAATGCAAACTCTAGGGAGCTTGCTTGCCTTAGTCACAGCTGTGGTTTATTTCCTGGTGGGGACTGGGGCTATGTTTAGTGAGCAGCCAATGGCACTGTTTTTTTGTACTGGCATTAATCCTCAAGACACCTGACCTGCTAAATGGGGGGGGGGGGTTCCATCCACTTTAGTTGGTTTTGTGCCCTACCCATTTTTCTTCTTTCCTCCAAGATGATTAAAAGCCATAAATGATTCTGGGAAATAAGATCAAACAAGTAACATAATAGATGGGACATAAGTAACTCAAGTTAATAAAGTAGGTTAATCACATACAAATTAATTTACTGGTCAGTGAGAAATTTTTACAATGAACAAAAACTTGTTTTATCAGTTATTCCAATTAGTATAATAATAATAATGAAAAAATACAATTCAGATTTCATTGATTGTAACTGAGAAAGAAAAAATTGCATTTTTAGCTAAATCTACTTAAGGATGTAGCATAAAACAATTCTGAAAACAAAGGTTGTGCTTTTAGTATTTCTCATTTCACTAGGACAATGGATGTTACTAATTAAAATGCCATATGTGCTGTGTGGCAAATTCTAGTTATCCCAGTGGGTTTTCTTAACCTCTCTAGGCAGACATTAAATAGTGACTGACTGCTTCTTAACAAACTCCTAAAGTCAAAAAGGTAACATTGCATCAACCAGTATTATGACTCCAGACCTAGATAATTCATACATCTGAACATATTACAGCAATCATGGAAAACAGTGGATGGCTGCCGGAATGTAACAGATGGAACTTGGGACAAGAAATAAAGGTTCCCCAACCTAAGTTCACTGGATCTCTAAGGCAACAAAGAAATGTTTTATCCATCAAACTAAGTGAAACAGCAGAGCATCAGATACCCTCCCAAAAATTTGCCCATGAAGTGAATAGGGGTCACCATTTAATATGAAAACATCAGTTGATCTTGCTGCACTAGTGTATGCCAACACTACCACAGAATTGACATCAATTAGATAACATTTGGTTTTCTTTTAGAAATTCTGTAAATTCTAAAGTACTCTATTCTAGCCTTTTCATGTTCTTTGTAGCATATCAATCAGTAAAGGTGGGAGGGTGTTAGTTTTTTTGAGTGGAACTGCTGCTCTGGCATAATGAAAATCATTAAAAAAAATCAAATATTTTTTTCACTCTTCCAATCAACATCCACAAAGGCTATTTTTTAAATATGATAATCAAAAATGCAAATTTTAAATGTTCTGGAAAGATTTTACAATTCAATACCCTGACAATGAATATGAAAAATTACATAAAATATGCATTTAACTACTATTTGCTTCAAGTGGGCCCCATCTATCAGTTAGAATCATATAAACAATGTAAAACTGGATATTTCTCCTTTACTAACTCAGTTTTAATTAGACAATAAAAAAAGAAAAACATTGGTGATGGGGAATTCACATAAACCATAATATGGACATGATACAAATATTCTTTTATGACAATTAATAGCCTATCTTTAATTATCTTTTTAAAACCATGCATTCATTCTGTCAAATTATCAAAAAGAGAAGGACGGATAAAAAGTATAATATCCATCGGTCTCTCATGAAAGCACATTTCCAAAATAAGATATTTCTAATGTCATGTTCTTACTAGATAAGGATTTTCCACATAATTTTCAAACACTGGCTTCACCACCTTGCACGTGGCAAAGCAATCACTATACCTCATCTAATCTCAAGTTAGGTAAACAAATAGATCTATATTCTAATTAAGTAGATTATTGTTTCTCTGTCACTCATGCAAATGGATATCTACAGATCTGTCAGCAATCT
Source organism: Nautilus pompilius (assembly GCA_018389105.1). NCBI lineage: Eukaryota > Metazoa > Mollusca > Cephalopoda > Nautilida > Nautilidae > Nautilus > Nautilus pompilius. Next base: position 368,417 of record JACATO010000946.1, on the reverse strand, counting down.
AAAACTTTCCATTGAAAATTTAGTAATAAACCAGTAGATATTTGCTTTGAATAGGTGGCCAGACAATACACTGGATGGGCAGTGGATGGCTGAGTGCAGAGCACACTAACCAGCTGCACAGAGAGTTACTCCCTCTATCCAGCATCCTACAGCTACTAAGACATTCATTCAATTATAAGAAAAATGAATAAAAATACATACAAGTAAAATAAAATCTTTTCCAGCTAAAATCAAATGCGATGTAATTTATGAGAGTCCAATTCCTACTGAGAAAAGGAATTGGTTTGGCAAACTCCCACAACAGTGTTTCTTATTCTTTTGTACTGATCTGTTGCTGTGGGTTCCCTACTGCAGCTAAACAGAACAGTTCTTGTCTGAAGCAGGTAATTGAGCCACTACCAAAGTACAAGGTTCCTTGAAGCATAGAGCACTGCAGCCTCGTCAAAAATGTCAATAGTTGTAGTAGTTGATCAGAGCAGAGTAATAAATATATCAAATACAAGAAACAGAACCACAAAAATGATCTGGCCTTTAAAAAAAAACAGTGTAATTTTGTTCTACTTTGCTTTAATATTTTCTATACTGAAAACTTATAAATGTTTGCTTATACCAAATTTTCTTAAGTATATATTTATATATAGATATATACTTATGTAATGCAAACCAGTTGTATATGATGTAGGAGTAGTATTATCCAATAACCCCCTTAATAACAAGCATCCTAAACGAACTTCTGATTGATGAATGTATATCAATATGTTGACACTGAGTTTCTGTAGCTCAGGCTTCAGATGACATTTCAGCTGGGTGGCTGGAATCCAAATATAAACATGGGATGAAAACAGGAAAAAAGTTTAAAATTAATTTTTGGTTAGTTAATAATAAAAAAAATAAAAATTCAATTAGCAGATTGAGTTAAATGAATAGACTGCTGGAGCTAAACTAACTTAGAAGTCAGTATGCCATGATAATCTACTGCTTTATTTAAAAAAGACAAGACACTGAACCCCTAAAGCAACAATCACCCAGACCATGCATGTTTATTAACCACTTTAAAGCTATAATTCTTCCACCAAGGGATTTATTCTTAAAAGGGACTGCAGAAAGATTCCTGTTTGGATTCATACAACTTTAATTGAACATTCAAATGAAAGTCATCCAAGTTTCTATTTACCTGGTTACCAAGAATACTGTGATGTTTAGCAAAATCTGTGCAAATTTAGTGTCTAAGCTTTCTATAGTTAAATATTACATTCCCGAGGAGAAAAAAACTGCCAGAACAAAGCGGAATTTGTTTTTTTTTTGTAAAAATCCATTGCAGTTGTGAGTCATAGCATAATAAAAAGTATTTATAAAGTGGCAAAAATTTCAAATTTTGGCCTAGCTGCAATACTCACATCAAAAGTGACAGTACTATAAGCAAAACACTTAAAAGTAAATAAAACAAATACATGATGACCAATTAATATCTTTCATCAGAACATTAACTCTTACTACAGGGAGTTATCTATTTCCATGGCTGGGAAAACAAATCATTCCTCCAGTCAACCTGCTGGTAGCTGAAAAGAAAACACTTTGCAAATTAAAGCAAAGCCAACCTCCATGATATACTTAAATTTAAATGCAAAACCAATCCTCCATTGAATACAAGAACATTTGCTGGCTTGTACCAAACATTTTTAATACTTAGAAATCATTCCACATATTGCAACATTTTAATTTTTTTTTTAAATTAAAAAAGTCTGTACCACATTTTGTGGTAACAATTTGAAAATGTTCTGTAGAACAATTACATACATACATACATACAATGTACATTAAGGCCCAGTGTGATACAGTAAAGTCAGGACATTTACAGCTTATATAAAAATAAATAGGGAACCATGGAAGATATGCAAAATGTTACGAGAGGAGATAAAACAGGACAAAAAAGTGTTTTGTTAGTTTCAGCCAACTTTAAGTTGGCACGTCTTCATAAAATAGCTGGATACAGAGTGCTGACCAAGGAAACCACAGTCCTACTGTCACAAAAAACCATGGACTTTGTTTGCATTAAAAGAAGAAAAAAATTCAGTTGCTGTTGTACATGTAATAACAAGTAATCTATGGTAATTTCTTTCTTTATTTCAAAAGTGATAATACATTCAGCAGATGTCTTCACCTTGGTGAACTAGTCCTGACTTTTGAGATCTAAGGGTGTCTCACAGCAGAGACCAAGTTACCTAGGCATGGTTGGGGTCACTTGAGTGGTGATCAAAGTGCCTGTCAGCAGTCACCAGTTACCCACAGAATCTATAGCACATGCTTCCAGAAAACACTACTGGAAGGAAGAAAATTGTGACCAACTGCTGAAGAGCAAGAATAAACCATGGCAAAGAGGAGCTGGTCTAAACCAGGATCCAAAGTCTAGGCCTCATCCATGGCTGTCCAGTAGCCTACTACTGGAACACCAGCCAACCCAGCAGGCGTATAATCCTTAATGTAAATTGTATAAGCTGAAACTTGGTACGCACGTTATCAATGGCATACCTTTTTCAGTCTCCAGAGAAAGTGATTTTAAACAAACAACCCTCCCACCTGAAATGGCCACTGAACCTACTAATCAGAATTACACCATGCCTTCATATTTGTATTATGCCTTATTACATACCCTTTGACAGAGACTAGTCATTTTATGACACTAAAATTAACTATGATCATTTACAAAAAGTGTCTGTAAGCACAAGCTATAAGTTGATACCTCTGAAAGGATGATGTTGCATCTACACTCACCTCTCAACAGAAATAACAGAAGAACATGTAAGCATGCAAGAAAGAGGAGTGCCAAATAATATTTCTAGTCATATGACAAAATACAAGATTTTTCTGCCATCTAATACTGTCTTTTATCAAAGTATTTGTTTAAAATATGATAATGATTTTCAAAAAGTCCACTTGCCATATAAACAACGGTTGACAGAAAAATTAAATTAAACTTATAAAAAAAAGAAAAATGCAGTGATGCTATTCTAATGTGATTATACACTTAAAAAATGAACTGATCTCAAAATCTGATATTTAGTGACAAGAGATGCAGAAGACACTTAACTACTGACAGTAATCCTATGTTAATCCATACAGTAATCTTAAATTAACCACGTTTAACTGCCAATATTTAAACATTATATTAACTGTTATTGTAATTAATTCCTGTGTTTCTTTTGTACTAATTACAAACAACCAAAAATAAAATATGAAATTAGTGAATTATTTCCCTCCCTTTAAATACAAATAGTGAATGTTTGCTAATCTGGACATAGTTCAGCCTGGAGTGACCACATGGTGTCAATTTTTGTTTATGCATGGAGCAGTGCAGAGGTCTGAGGAAATGTCTCAAACTGTTTCTTTTTGCTAACTTTTAGTACAGTATGAAGTGTTTAAAATGGATCCAAAGATAGAAAGAAAGTGCAAAAAAAGGGAAACATGTTCATAACGGTTGCAGAAAAGTTAAAATAATATTTTTATATATACATCGGATAATCCAGACACTCTACCCCACAATTAATCTGGATTAGGAAAGGTTTACTGTACTAGAGTTAAATTCTTAATCTAGGGGAGACAACTTAAAATACGTAAGATAATTTAGCATTATTTAAAGTAAAAAAATTGTACTTTAAGAAAAGTACTTCATTTATAATAATGTCTCCTGATAAGTATATATTTAATTGTGATTTATTAATAGATAAGTTTACTGTTATAAAATGCAAATTATTTTATTTTTAAAAAAAAATTAAAATACAAATCAAGAAAATTTTAATATTAATAACTTTTGCTGCTGACTCCTGATAGTTTGTAATGAAAATATTGTATCAGAAATTGTTTAAGTATATCAAGTAAAGAGAAAGACAAGACACTAGTGTATTGCTTTTTAAATTATGCCCATTTTTACATGAAGGGGGCCCTGAAATAAACACCAAAATAATTGGACATATAACCAGATCTACAAATGGTTTGGATTCATGTCTGGGGAAGGGGTGGTTTGAGCAAGATGAGCCATGTAAAACTTCTTAATCTGAAAAGATGAAAAATACTAAATCATTTTAACTAATTGAGGTAGCAGAAAAGATCTTGAACAACTTGCTTCACATAAAAAGGTTGCAGTAACAAAAGCCATATTATTTCAACTACAACAATATAATGAATAAGTTTTTTTTAAATAAAGATATCCTAAGTCTTCAATTATTTTTAAAATTATTTTATATTAAAAAATGTTAACAAAAATAAAATGTCATAATTACAATCCAGACCTGAATAGATTAGATGACGCTAGTCAGCAATAAGTGGTGGCATCCACAGATGTATCAGTCAGGTGTCCGTTCCATGTTAGCATGCTATCAGCACAAGACAGGCACTCAGTCCACTTTTATCATTTTACTGTAGTCAGCTTGTGGTTTTTGTTTCCAAGATTCTTTAGCCTGGATTCGTTTTAACTGGCCATCCCTGAAGACAGACAGAGACACACACATGTTTCTAAGTCATTTAGTACTCACAAATTGTGAAAAACGTATAGTTATCTCACACAACAAAAAATGCTTGCCTGAGGAGAGGCAGCTGTGACATTAACAAGTGGTTAGTTCAGAGGCCAAGAAATAATGATGATGTATTTGCGATATTTTAAGAGAAAGTGTTCAAAACATGAAACAGCACTAACAAATATCAGTGCATCTCAAAACAAAGAAAGTCAATTAACATAACAGACTATTGTTTGCCCAATGCTACAACTTTTTTGCATAAAGCATAACTATATTTGTATTCAATGAATTAACAATAGATGTGAAATGCACAGTAGACAAGAATACTCAAATATTTCACAATAGCAACATCTCTTACAAAAGAAAAAAATGATTATCACAAGTGTTAGTAGTGTTTTACACAAGTTCAACAACATGATCACACACACACACTCTCTCTCTTCTATTTTTCATGATTTGTGCATTGCATGAGGAAAGTGTGCATGCTTTCCAATATAATGAAAGTTGTTTTATAGCTCTATTGCAAAGCATCAAGATGCCATGACTGGAACATGTAGACAGACCACACCTTAGGCATGTTGAATGGAAACCTTTCTAAAAGACAAACTGTGTGTGTTTATTCACTATTATGTCACTTTGTACTTGTATCCAATCACAAAGCTACTGTCTGTCAAAGATAGGCCTTGCCAGCCAAATGTTAGGACATAGCATCAGCACTGACATGACTACATCTATGAAATCATTACATGTATGTCAATAAATGTAAAAACACAATGCGTACCATTGCATTCACTATTCTAATGTTCCAGCAGGGAAACATTCTCCTGTGAAGGCAAGTGTTTGCTTAAGGCAAAAAACAGAATGTTTCCAGGTCTCCTGATCTCAACACTATCAAGCATGTCTGGGATGAGCTAGAGCAACATCTTCACTGGTGTAAGGTCATGGCACAGACCTAGCAAAAGCTGGCCACAGCATTGAAACAAGTGGAACAACATTCTGAGCCAGGTTATGACATGCATAAAGTGCATAGTTTGTGGAATTGCATGCATATAGCAAACACTGACTCAGTAAAACCCTGCTGCCATGAGATGTTCAGAATCCATTTCCGCCAATGCTCACACTAGGAGAATTCAGATAAAACAGCCAGATACCATAACTAATTTATTTCAGCCAAGTTCCACTTAAATGACCCTAGTACCTATAGCCAACAAAACTGTGTAGAGTTTTTAAAGTGTTTGTGCTATAAATAGAAACAAAAATGAAGCTCCAAACAAACCATTCTAAATCAATCAGTCCTCCTTGCATGGCAATTTCAGCTTTCACTCGGTCGGCAAATGCAACAGCTTCCTCATTCTCCTGTAAATTTAAAATGAAAATCAATCAATCAATAAATCTATTAAAACACAACAAAACTCTTTTAATTTGAAACAAACGAGGCAAAAGACAAAATTATCTAATAAAATAAAGATACTTGCAAAAATAAAATAAAATAAAAGCCAAATAAAAATTTAACTACCTTGTCTTAAATTTCTAGTATTTAATCTTTTGTTTAAACCTGTTCAGTTTTATTTAATTCATGTCACCATCATTATTATTTCTATATTTGAATTTAAATCAAATTACTGAGCTGCAGCTTTGTATATTCTTAGTGGAAACTTGATATTCCATTTAGCGAACCTCTGCAAAATCAGTCCTTTAAATCCTACAAAAGAGGCTGAACACTTCACTCTGATTGACATGTATTTTCTTTTAATAACATTTATCTGCACAAATAAGAATCTATATAATATTTCACACATGCATGCAGAACAAAGATAAAAAAAAACAACATCCCAGCATAGTCATTACACCAAAAGAAAGAAATTTCTTCTTTAAATTGACATGTACAGCAACACAATCAGTAACAGATATTTTGCATACGCTCACTGTCCAAAATTAGTGCATAACCCAAAATAATTCTGAACCCATATTCACTATAAGAAAGTCATATCAATCCAAACTCACCCGCTTACACATTGGAGGCATGTACCAAACATCACACACCAAAGCCCAGCTGGTCATAATATCCCACAGGTGGCCCATCAGCGTTTTTTTACTGCTGTTCCAAAATGCATCTCCAAACCTAGGATCATACTGTTGAAGAGTAAAAAATTATACAAATCAGCATAAGTCATACAACAGATTTGATATGCCACCAAGAGAAAGAGACCTGGATGTTCTATATGCTATTTTTAGCAGAAATTTAAGAAAATACAAAATATTTAAATTACCATAAATCAAGTCTGATTCCCCCCTATAATAATCAACCAGTTAATTCATTATACAAACAATTTATTGCTGTTCAAAACAGAAATTGTCTGAGAAATTAAAATAGACTATTTTTTTTCTTTCAATTTTAATTTTTAAAATAATCCTAAAGTGCAATTCATTTACCATCTAAAACAATGCTTTGCTATGACACAAGGACATTATTTAAATTCATGTACATATATTTCTTAATTTTTGAGCATCAGATAAATTTTAAATTTAAAAAGAAAAAACTTTAAAAAAAAAAGAAAGAACTATTCAGCCTGTAAGTCTATTTCAATAAACATGATACTTAATTTAACCCCTGCCCTCCCCAGAATGTGTGAGCAAACAAGCTTTTTCCTCAGGTAACACTCACCTTTATTGCCACTGGGTATATTGTCCGCCCTATTTCAAAACTTCCTTTTTTAAACATCATTACTGATGTATTATTGATGCAAGTACCTAAGAAATAAATATCTCAGATTCAAAAAGGAAAAGACACAGGTATATACACATGCAAACCAGACATGTTACTTCTTTGATTACTGGCTAAAAAGGTTATGTTCACTGCTTCATTAATTGCTATGTAGTGGGTCCTATAGTGGTGAACACTTCTTACCTCATGTAATGACACAATCTACATATTTCTAACTATATTTACTAATTTGCTAGAATTTCTTGAAGATTTCACATGTAACTTGAACCAAGAAGGTAGTGTTAATGTTCTGAGTTTCAGGAAAGCATTTGAAAAATAGTTTTGCTTACATATTTGGTAGAGAAAAGTATAGGTTTTAGCATAAGTAATGACCTCCTGTTATGGATTAATGATTATCTATCTAATAGCATTTTAGATGACCTTATGCCAGAGCCTTTAAGTACCACCATGTTCGATACATTTTCTCCAGTGTTTAAGAAGCCTGAACACAAATGTGGTGACTGCACCTTCAGCTACTCTAGAACAGATTCCTTCATACCACTGCAGAGATGGAAATCAATTGGTGCTAGATCAGAACTGTACAGTGAATAAGGAATTGTTTCCCATCTGGTCTTCTGGATGGCCTCTATCATCCCATGCACAACTGGTGTTGTCCTGTAAGGTTTGTGCATGCTGTTTCTTTTTCAATGCAACTTCAATGAATGTCTAATACACAGAACACCTAAAAAAGGTAAAAAACAGCATTGAAGAGCCATGCAGGATGTGCAACAGAAATAGAACAATGCCAGAGGCCATCCAAAAGATCTGATAGAAAACAGTCCCTCAGCTTATGTATATCCTAAACTAGCAACAGTGACTTCAGTATTCTCAGATGCATGAAGATATATTTTCATGGGACTAGGGAGCCATGAGACACTTTCAGAGTAACTGAAGGTGCAATCCCCAAAGTTCTACTGCGTAGGCTTTGATTTCCTTGCTAAATGCTGGAAAAAGTGTTGAATGTGACAGATTATGTAGAAGATAAAACTCAAATGAAAAACATGGCTAAAAAATTGTATTTAGTTTGAACCTTATAGCTGTAATTTTCAGCTCATAATAAATTTAGTGGCAATACTTTTGGAATCCCCAACCCTCATACATTAGACACTGCAAAATGAGAGGAAAGGTTTAGGAGTTATAATTGATTAGAAACGCAAAACAATCTACAAATAGTACCCAATACCAAAAGTCTTCTAGCCTGCTGTTTATAAATCAGTAATGAACATCTTTTGGAGTATATGGTTCAAGCATGAAATCATCACTACAGAAAAAATTCAACATTTTAAAAAAATGTCAGGTTTACTAAGATAATTCAAGGTTTGCGGTTGAGGAGGAAAATTAAGGAGGCTTTGACTGCCTAGTTTGCCATATATACATTTGGGAAGATATGACAGAAGTACTTCAGATTTTGTTAGTAGCATAAAACATTACAAGAAGAGATCATAAATACAAGTTCAACAAAAAGTACTCGACTAGATGTTAGAAAATATTTCTTTAGTAATTGTGTATTATCTACATGACACTTTTCAGAAAATGGGGCTTAGTATATAAGTTTTAAGGACTTCCTGCCCTCTGTGCATGTTTAAAATTTTTTTTTAGAATAATAGTGATCATTAATTAGGTAAGTCTAGAAACAAGTATTCTAATCATCACTTAATTTTACTAATCAAAGAAACATTAACCTATTTCTTTTCAAATAGTTCTTAACTTCTTTACATTTGAAATGAATGTTAATGATCCAGTAGATTCAGTAACCCTGATAATTTTAGCCAAAAAAGACTGCCAATAAAAAAACAGATCGATTAGCTGCATGTGAACAAACATATTTAGTAGAATATAACCAAATAATCAATGTGCATATAGAAGTACTGATTTTTCACTACAAACATGCATCACTCAATTTAGTTTCCATGGTAACAACAGTATGTACACCTGGTGCAATGTACTATCTTTGTTATTTTAAAAATGTTGGATAGACAGTTTGAAGAAATTGAGGAGGGGGACGGACTTCTGTTTCCCCTACAACTGTCTATAATACAGAAGGGTGCATTTGCTGTGTTTATCTTCAAGACCAGCAACATTTTGGGAGAAAAACTTCAGAAACAAAACTGCCACAAAATTTGAGTTGCTTTAATAGTCAGAAGAATATGCATGCACAAGCTCATGATTCCTACCAAATCAGTGATAAGCCCTTGAGACATGCTCAAGGGTGTTATATGCAAAATCTTTACATGACAAATAAGATATGAGGAGAGACAGAAATTCAGTTTCTCCTGAGAAAAATAAAAAAAAATTCTTTTTCCTATTACAAAATAACCATTTCCAGAATGGTGGTCTCTATTGTCATTTTGCAGAATATCTAATCAGATGGAAATTTCTACTTTTTGTCATATAAATAACTAGTTTGCTTGGCTTTACCTTAAACATTTAAAACAACAGGTGAAAAGTAATTGGACTTTGCCTGGGCAATGTCCTTACCTTCTGGAAATATCAAAATTGGAAGTTTATTTTCATCATCCACATGTTCCTTCAACCTGCACAATGTTAAAAAATTAAATATATATTAGAAAAACTAATATTTATCTATTGAAACAAAAAAAATATTTTAAAAAATTTCTACAACTCCACTTTATTATTAAAAATCATTTAGCCAATCATTTCGCTATATTGATATCACAAGTTCTTAGGCAGCTATTCTATTTTTTTCTTTTTTTCCACTGACTCAGATGATCTTGAACCCATGCCTGTTTTTCCTAAGACTCTGCTCACAATGTTTTGATCAGCTTTTGAACCTGTTATGTCGCTGCACAATTACATAACAACGTTGTCATCATTAAGTTCACAGTTGGTCCCAAATTACTAATTGCACTGAGGAGGATTAAAGATAGTTTACTTATTTTGTGTAATGAAGAACTAAACAACTCCATAAGTTCTACAGAAAGGAAGTTAGAAGCAGCTTTATTCTTACCTCCTAGCTACAGCAACTCTGTCCTTGACCTCTGACCTTTCAAACCAGATGTGGGATGTGGCTCGAGCCAGAGCTCGCTGTATTATCCCCATGAATCCTCCCTGACCCTGACCAACCTGTAAAGATAACCACAACAATACTTTCTTCAGGCAGACCATAATGTCTGCTCATGCAGTGAAAGTTAAATTCTGAAAGATCAGGTTAAATTCCTGTTAAAATTTTCAGTGTATGTACTGAATGTTTTTTTTTTGGTACTATAGAGCTATAAGGCAGGCAAGATAACAGCTATAACTGAATATCTGTTTAAGATAAAATCGAGATGCATTCAATGGGTGAGCAAGCCAGTTCAAATGCCAGGCAATCAATGAATTTCTGTAATACTTAGAAATATTGTCTGACTCAACATTTAATATAAATTACTTTGTCAAGTTGCATAACAGATAACCACAATTCCCAGATAGATAAAAAAAAAAAGGAAGAAGATTCATTGGATTACAGTTTACTCCTCGTAAATCTCCAATGAGTAGGTTTCTACTTGCATTTATGACACTAGATTCTGGTTTTGAAGAAACAGCTTTCAAAATTATGTAGTATCTGAATGCATACTTCATTACACTAATTAAAAAGAATATTTATCAATGAATCAAAGTGTCAGTGTCAATAGTATCAGAGTGAACCAGTATAAAACCACATTTACCTAAAGCAAGCTTCATAAGATAAGCCTCAATGGTTTACCGCCTCAGGTTATGTCAAATTAGTGAAAGGTAATCACATTTTGACACGCTGAACTCTCGCCATGGCTGGAAGGTTACCTTTGGTTTACCAAATTATTTTAAACAATGAGTGCCACAGCCTTAAGTTACTGAATGGTCAAAAGCCTGGATCTGTACTCACCATGGCATAGCAGTTGTCACAGGACAGAATAATGACATCTATTGGTGAGGTGTGGTTGGCAACACATATACCTGTTTTAGCTCTGTTTTCTCTAAAATAAATTTAAAATTTATTACATCAAAAAAATTAACTGAAGTATGTTAGCCGATATAATGTCAAGAGAATCATGGTTAATACTTTAGCTGTAACAGAAACTCAGTATAGTCACTTATTCTTTTAATTATAAATATTATTATTTGTGTAAGTGATTATTTACTACTATTGTTGCTGCTTCCTAACACCTGGCACCTCTTACTTTGAACCACTGCATCAAAACTTGGAGCAAGAGACTGGGCCGTGACAACCTTAAGTTTTGAGAACAGTTCCGATTGTAAAAAAAGCAAGAGGACTTCAGCCCTGGTTAATTTGGTCCTAGATGTTGATTACACCAACATCAAAAAGCTTACCTTTTAAAATAGTATCATACCGCAGCTAGATTATTTCCATCTGAAGCTCCTCTAAGAAATAATGCACAAAGGGTAGAAAGTGGGTTAGGGAATTACAAAGTCTTTCTCAATATTTTTAAAGTCAGGAAACCTTTCTTGAAATTTATTTTTATTAGCTTAGAAATTTTGCTGCTTTTCTGTGAGGATATCACAATAAGACTCAGATGTGTTATCTAGAAATCTCAAAATGGGAAATTGTGCCAAATTACACTTGAAAAGTTGCTTTCTCCAAAGATGAAACTTAATTTCAAAAAGGCACAAATACTGTCATAAAATTCTTTCACTGATTTTTTGCAACTGCATCTTTGTGTTGAAACAATTCAGGTGCTCTGTAATATCCACCATATAAACAAGATCTTGAAGCCATTCATTATCCTGCAACAAGCACAAATTTCCCTTTCTGATCCATAAACAACTATTTCGTCACACAATACATAGAAACATTTCAGTACAGCTCCTCGACTTAGTAAGCAAACTTCAGTGTGATGTGGCAACCTGCAGTGGTTTTCACTTTCCTCAAAAGACTTGAATTTCCTATGGTTAAGGCCTTTTTCTCTAATAAAATTAAATGTTTTTATAACCACACCCATAACATTATCCATCTTTAGAGTTTTACTACACAAAGTTTCTTGGTGCAAAATGAAGTGGAAATGACAAAACTGATAGTGGTTGATAGCTAGCAATATCTTAAATTTTGCAGCAACTCTAGCTTTCCTACTCACTGTATTTGGTCTCATCAACACCACAAATGAAAAATGCAAGCTGTGCCACGTCAGTTACATCTGTACTCTTGTCAGTTGTGACCGAAAATGCAACAAAGGACAACTTATCCATTGCATTGACAGTTAAAGTTCTCAGATAAATCATTGATTGTTAGCTGTTTAACCAGAGAAATTAATTCTGCAGCCATTAACATGCACTTCAAAAAGAAAAGGGTTTCGATGAAAGAGTCAGTTCGTGGGCAATCATGAAGCTTGCCTTGGCTGCATGTTTTACATCTCTGGTGTAGATGGAAATATTTTTAAAATAACCATTTTCATTATTTATTCATTTGTTTGGAAAATCCAAGAGCGAAGGATTCTAGTTAAAAGAGCACTCAAGTCCAGTTTTAACTTGTTTAACTAACAGTCATGACTATATCAATACCAAATTAATAATCATAAATTAATAAATTTGTACAAGAATAAATAATGGAATAACAGTAAAATGAGCTGAAAACCCAGATAAACAAGTACCAACAAGCAGTATCTATGCACAAATATAATGCAAACATGAAGGTGTTTGTTTCCTCTTGACAGGAGAACTATGATGATGTATGTTTGGATAAAGTATTCAAAGTAACCAAAATAATTAACAGTACAGTTACATTATTATCAGAAATATTTTTAGTTGTGCAGCAAATCAAGCAAGTCTGTATCAATAGGCTTCAGTATCTCCTTAATGATATCTAAATTTGCTTACTATAAAAAGAAACGGCAAAAAAAAGTTAGCTTTTACACTCCAATGACATAGTTTGTTTTGAGAATTTTTTTTAAAATTACAGATAAACAAAAAAAAAGAGGAGTGCCTTCATTTAATCAAAATACAATGAATGAAATAATCATAATCCATTTTTTGAAATTAATCTTTCATGTTATGTCAGATTTGCTGAATAAAAAATTGCATAATGTACAGAAATCTTAAAACCAAATACATCAGTTATTATTAAATACACCACTTTCTTAAGATAAACTATTTTAAAAAGAAACATTGTTACTTGCAATTTTTAAAAAAACCTTATAACAGTACTAAAGTATTCATTCATTCAACAAGACAATAAGAGAAAGAAAAAAATATATATATACATACACACACATTTTGATATAAGAGACATGCCTAGTCACAAACTGTGGTGTAAGTAGCAACTTCCTGAGTAGAAATTTCCTTGATGTGTAACTGATCAGCCAAAGTGTTTTAGACGACTACAAGAATTCAGCAAAGAGGCATCTGGTGGTAGATGACATACTTACAAGTTTAAACCACAAGTAAAAATGTTTAAAAATAAATATTTCTTTCAGCAGCTGTAGAATGATTTCATAAAAGATACCTGTTGTGATAGGTTATTGTGGCAGAAAAAGCTCTACTGAGGATTCTATGGGACATCAAACTAACATACTGGTTTAAAAATTTCTTGAATCTGGAAGAAAAAAAAAAACATTTAAATAGCATATCAGCATCACACATCATCTCTGATCCAGGGATAGGAACTACTGGATCTCAATCTCTTCCTGTTCTTTGTAACATGCAGCACTTTTAAAAATACCATTAAAATAAAGAAAAGAACCAAAGTTAACAAACCTAGAATTGTAGGAAATGTCTGACTCATGAGTAGAAAAAATTCCTGAGTAGTTAAAATATAATATAAAACAAAACTCTTCACATGTTTAGACCATGATGCTAATGTTGGAATTCAGATTTGGCTTTCATACACAGTAGTTGATAAACATGTAACCAGCACCTATATTATGTTGCTATCAGTGCTGATTACATTCCATGGATGAAACCATTTATATTATCACAATAAATCAACAATACAAGATGTTTTTAGCTTCTTAAATAACCAACAGTTTATGCTCTAATAGATCAATGGCCATCTATCTATTATCCCTGAAAATATCCATTAATTATGACAGTCATCTTTTACTTCCATTAAAGATGGATCCCACCTTTTCACACTTTTTTTTTAAATATGATACTGGAAAGATCAGGGTGAAAACACCCAAAACCATTGATTTTTCACCTGGAAAGTGCAGAGCAGCATCAGAATGCCAGTGAAAATGACAAAAGGACATCAAAAGGTGACTATAAAATTAGAAGCTTGCATGTGGAGTGAGCTCCTAGCTAAGCGAATGAATGGTGCGAGACTGATTGATTAACTCCTGCTAGGCCAATTGAGTCTTATAAATGATATCATATAACACATAGCTGTAGAGTCCATCAGAAGCACCTTGAGAATATTTGAAACTCATAGGTCAGAATTTGATATTTTAGAAATCTTAATAACTGCTTAAGTGTTTTTGTGAAAAAAAAAATAAATCTATAGTATTATTTTCTTGATTAAATAACTATAATTTAAATCTGTAAAAGTATTCAAGACGTTTAAAATAAACTTGAGCAATATATCTACTAACAAGGTCTTTTTTGGCATCACTCTTTTAAAACAGAATAAACTGCAGAAATAAAAATATGTAGTATTTTAAATGGCCCTTAATCTTTAAATTAATCTAAATATGCATTAGAAGTAAACAAATTAAATAGTCAGCACTTACCTACTATTAGGCAGATAACCAATAAATGCTGTTGAAATAATTAACCAACCAGTTCCTATTACAGCCAATGTCAGCCTTAAAAAAATAAACTTTTGTATTAATTAGTAAACTGGTCAACCAATATGCAGAATATTCCTAAATTAAAAAAATAAATTAAATTCCAGCAGCTAACATTAACTGACATTAGTTTATATAGCCCCAGTTATTAGAGGAATGTCTGTTAATGCCAGTTCAAACTGGTTATAATTATGTGCGCAAATAATTAAGTCTGTTAGGATGACATTTAGAAAAGTTCACTTGTTAACTATATCTTTTCTAAATATTCTCAAAGTTAATAATCAAAAAATTTTTTCTAATATTTTTTAATACAGTGGAAAAGGGTTAAACCTTTCCTTATTCATACACATTTTTATTCTTCTATTTTCTTACTAGGTATTAGGACTTGTTAAAATATTGTTGGTGAATATCATATTAATTACAAATCAAACAAAGGAGAGGCAAACTTCCTAATCTTATTAGGTGATACTGGTATTTTCTCTCTCCATTTTTTTTGTTTGGTTGTTTATCACTCAGTGTCATCATCACATGCTTCAAACAAAAACCTTGACAATTCTCTAATCACTTGTACTCACCTTGAACTGGCAGATAATGTACATGCACTATACTTAAGATAAGTTCTAGCTGTAACAATATAGTAGAACAGTGCTGAATTAGCATTAAAAATGATATAAATTAGAGACATGGAGCATTTAGCTAGTCAGTTTGCAAGTTGAAAACCCTATTTAAAAAAATCTGGTTTATTTGCCTTGTGTTTCATCCAACTAGAACTAGTTTCCTAGAAGTGTAGTCTTGAAAAGTTTCTGTATAAGAAATGTTATGCATTCCTTTTACTTTTTAATAAGTTTTCCTGCAAACTTGCATTTGCATGTTCATTATATATTACAAGGCACAAACCTGGAGTTCTGCTTGATAAATCAAACCCACACATGCACACACATTTTAACCCTTTAATGGATAGCAAAAACCTTAATTTTGGTGAAATGATAATCAGACTATGAGAACTTAAACAAGTAGCTAGTAAACTAGTTCTCGCTTGAAACATCTTGCTGGTAAGGATTTAGCTTGGAAACCAAAGACCCATTCAACATTAAAAAAGTTCCGTTATATGGTTAAGCTCTAGTGTTTCTGGTTGAGAAAACACACCTTTCTACTGGTCAGAGCATTGGGAAAATCCTACCTCCCCCTCCCTCCAGAGAGAGAGATAGAGGGAGTAGGGTTGGGTAGCCGGCTCGCAGTCTCAATGTAAACTAATTTTGGCTAAAATCCTTTAAGACCATAATTTTCATTTTAAAAAAATTATCAATTTTTGTTACTAATCAAAATTTAAATAAAATTTCTTTGAACCTAAAAAAAGCTCTAGTGTTTGTTTTCCATATCCCTTTACATTAACCACTACCCGTACCTTTAGGAAAAAGGAAATCAGTAAATACACCTTGTGCTGATACATAATCTTCAAATCAAATAATGGTTTACTAGAGACAAAAAATCCAAATCTACCCTGTTCTAATTTACTGAGCTCATGCCAAAAAATTTTTGAGCCCAGGAATCATTCACAAGTGATTAACACAAACAAACTGCTAGACCCAGTAGTGAAATTTTTCAAATACATTCATATGTGATACTCACAATCAGCTTCAATTCTGAAAAATTTCTGACACCCTCTTCCCACCAACAACAGTTAGGAAATAAGTTGCAATTGTTAGCAAAAGTTTCTACTAGGGAAAAATTGTTCAATTGAAAGTCAGCCGAATGCCATTATGACATTGCTGTTTCAGCCGGGTTTCATTTGAACAACATCTCCAGTTACAAAATTCATTCAGATTTTTATCTTCTCCAGAACTAAAATTACTGCAGAGGAATACATAACACTGTATTCAGTAGCAATAGTTCTTTATCTGTGAAAAGCTAATCAAAAGAGACCATTTAAAAGCAACCTTTGAACAGCTCAGTTATAACTTTTTTTGGGGGGGTGGTGTGGTGTAATTGTTATGGCCTGTTTGTTAAGTTATAACTTAGCCATCCTCTACGAAATATGTTGTTAGGAGTAGAGCAATATTAAACAGCTGAAAATCTGCCAAGGAATCCAGTGGGAAAAGAGAGAGTTAGGTATTTTGATCCTTTTTGAACTTCTGTTATAAACATATGCCAAAAAACAACACTGATTTAATTTTTTTTTTTAACCAAAACTACCAGTTTTTAAAACAGCAGCAGATGAGACGTAAAATGCCACTCTCCCGTGTGCTAAAGCATGAGGCCTGTCAAAACATTCTCAGATTAATCACTCTCTATCCTCTTCAAAGCAATTAAGGGAATCTATGCAGATCAACTTGCTGCCCAAATGCACTATTTTTCACTTAAAGGACAACTATATACTCAGAAAATTGATGACCAGAGTCTGGTGGCGCTGCTCAGGTGTATTGGATGGGATCCAGATTTTCATCAGCAAAGAAATCTGCTGTTGGTCTTAATGAATTTTGTTGTTGTCTAAACAGAATACAACATGCACAAATTTGCTTTCTATTCATTTTACATCAATAACTGACAGCAATATCAACAGCAACAAAAAAGGAATTAACTGATTCATTCTTTAATACCCAAAGTGAAAATGCATCATAAGCAAAACAGAAAAGAAAGAAAAGGTGCAGCAGATACTGAAAGTAAAATCAATACTTCTGCCACAGAAGTTAGAGATCTAAAGGTTGTCAGCCTACCACTTTGTCTATACTTGGAAATTCAGTTTAGCTGCTGACATCAATTACAATCTGACAGAATTTATTCATGAAGAGACAAGATTAATATACTGGTTGACATAAATATTGGCCCAAGTCAATTGAATAATTTGGAATTGATCCAAATTCCTGGATTCACTTCATCTTAATAGCCCTGTCTATATCATTTCATAGATTAACTGATGGATTCAAATTAGGGCTTTGAACCGGTCACTTTAGAACTGGAATTTTTCCAAGCAGGTTGGCATGACACAACAAAAGCATCAAGTTTGTTGAGACCAAAAATGATGGCAGGAAGCTTTTCTATGAAGGTTATGCCTATGTTATTGACTGAAAAAGAGATGGGAAAACTTAAAAAAAAAGGATGCAGTGGGAGATTGAAGACAATAACTGATGTCATCCAGGGTACTCCATCAGAACACACATCCACCAGATAGAGGACACATTTATGCTCTAAAATCTGTACAAAAAATGAAGCAACAAGATGGACAATCTGAGGAAGTTACTAGTAGCATCATACACAATTGTACAGCAAATTTCCATCTGAATGCAGTTGGCTCGTTATCTAAAAAGAAAACATTGGCATCATTGATTAAGTGAAAGAGGACAACCACTGATAGTGATGATATAAGTGAAGATTTAAAACTCATGACCAAAGGGGAACCATTTTTGGCACTTGAAAATGAGCAAGTGGTCAAATTAACAACATCTAAATATCTATACCTCTTGTCCACTAAGTCACATTGGTTTTGCAAAGGCATGTTCAACAGTGCACTTGTAGCAATCCAACTGTACATTGTCCATGTTATTATTGACAAAATCTGCACTCTGCCTTTGTTGGACTGTGTAACAAAGAACAAAAATGAGGACACACAGTGCCATATTCAGTTACATGAAGAACGTTAGAGACATTAATCCTGAGTCAATTTCAAATGACTTTGAACAAGCAATACTGAATAGCATCAGAAAGCATTTTCCAACCACCACAGTTTTTGGATGCTTTTTCCACTTCGCTCAATGCTTGTGGTGCAATATTCAGTCTCTTGGACTGCAAGCATGATATATGGAACTGGAAAATGCTCTACTGATTAAAAGTATACAAGCATTTGCATTTGTTCCACCAAATGATGTCAACGATACTTTTAATGCTCTGATGGCCTCTTTCGATAACAAAATGGATGAATGAATAGCAGACATTTTGGTTTATTTTGATAGCACTTGGCTTGGTATTGTTACTCGAGGAAGACAAGGTGATCCATGTTTGAGATCGAAATCGTCAACAACAGAGTTCAAGACAAATGTCATGAACCAGTGATTTTCTGGAGGGCCAGCACTGAGCTTTTGACCAATGAATGACAATCACAGATCCATCAATTTGTAACCTTGTCACAAAACTAAGGAAAGAAGCTAATAATGAAATTTTGACCAAGCAGGCTGTTATTGAATTGAACACAAAGCCACAAAACAAAAAGGTACAATATCATTAATAACTGCCTGAAGACACTAGTTGTGAACTATACCAACGAAGACAGATTTGCATATCTGAGGATGATTGCTCATAATGTGTGACTGGTACTATTTTAATTCTTTATGATTCACTGTAATAAATTTCAACCATTAATTTACTATATACGAGGTGTAGTCAAAAAGTATCCAACCTCGAATTTGTTTGAACAAAATAATAATGCGTGAGCAAAATCCGCATGGGTATTAGGTGGCCGCATCCTTCCTGAGCATGCGCAAAAATTTTCATGTCTGTAGGTTGCGCCAGTCACCCGCAGTGACGCATTGAGTACAGACATGAAGAGTGTGCTGTGCAAGTTTTCTTTTTGAGTCAAGATGACCGAGCGCATTGAGCAAAGATACTGTATCAAATTCTGCCAAAAACTTGGTGATATGCAAGCCCAGACTATCGAGAAGATTCAGAAGGCCTTTGGAGATGATGCTATGGGAAAAACATAAATAAAGGAGTGGTACAACCGGTTCAAAGATGGCCGCACCTCAGTGGAAAGTGAGCCACGTTGTGGCAGACCATCGACTATCAGAAACGACGAAATGATTGCAAAGGTTAGAGTTATAGTCTATGAAGACCGTTGAGTGACTATTGAGAAGATTGTTGCCGAAGTTGGAATCAGCCATGGGTCAGTTCAGTCAATTATAACAGAAGATGTTGTGCATGAGGAGGGTGTCGGCCAAATTCGTACCAAAGTTGCTGTCTGACCAGCAGAAAGAAAACAGAAGGAAATCTCCCAGGACATGCTGGAGTGTGCAAGCCAAGATCAAAACTTCATGAACACTATCATCACTGGCGATGAGACATGGGTGTACGGCTATGACCCTGAAACAAAATTGCAATCATCCCAATGGAAGCATCCATCCTCGCCAAGACCAAAGAAAGCAAGACAGCTGCGCAGCAATGTTAAACTGATGATGACCTGTTTTTTTGACTACAGAGGTATTGTGCACCAGGAATATGCACCACAAGGTCAGACAATTAATAAAGAATACTACCTGGGGGTTCTTCGTCACCTTCGTGAAGCTGTGCGGCGAAAACGACCCGACCTGTGGGCAGCAAAGAACTGGCAACTCCACCATGACAACGCACCCACTCATTCCGCCCACGTTGTCTAAGCATTCCTCGCCAAGCATAATACACCACTTGTTCGTCAGGCTTCCTACTCCCCAGACTTGGCTCTGTGAGACTTTTTGCTATTCCCAAAGCTCAAAAAAACACTCAAAGGGAGATTTGAGTCAACAGAGGACATTAAGCAAAATTCGACAGCACAGCTCTACAGCATCCAAAAAAGTGATTTCCAGAAATGTTTCCAGCAGTGGCAGGAATGCTGGCAGAAGTGTGTAGACTCCCAAGGCGAATACTTTGAAGGAAACTAAATCAAAATGGTGAGTTTTTTAATATTACTTGTTTTTTTGGCCAAAGGTCGGATACTTTTTGACTACACCTCATATATATATGGTTGTTTCAGAACATTTGTGTTATGTTTGTAATAAATTATTTATATATTATTATTCTTTTTCATATTATTGTCGGCATAAGATCCTCACACAGATCTGTTAGATATTGTTTGATGATGGCAATTAAATGTATTGGATAGTTATTACCTTAAAAAAATTTATTCAAAAGGGAATCATTCTTCAGAATATGATTCTAGCATACTATATTGGTCAAAATGTCCATGTAAATAAACAAATACATTACTTCCTGAGTATGATGAATACTTCCTTTTTGGAAGAAACAGTCCAATACCTAATGGGATAGTTCACCTTTGATCATCAATTTGGCATACTAGAGATGAAATGCTTTACTTATATTTGCTACACACAAATCCAACCATCTGGAACTGCAATTTGGTTTCCTTAGCAAACTAAAATTTGGCAAAATCAAGGGTTTCTACCTGGGAACATCACCCGTCAATCTGAAATCACAAAACTGTCTCTAGACAGTTCTTGCAGAGATCAGTAGTTCCTTAAAATGTCAATTGATGTTTTGTCCCATTCATTTGTACAGCTTCCCAGCTAGATAAGTAGTTTTACTGCACTCAAACCACTTAGCAATCTCATTGAGTTTCTCCTTGTGCAACTCAACAATCAAAGTATTTCATTTGACTTAAACTGTTTTTTTTTCCCATTGTAGTATGCTTAAAAAGTTATGCATTAATTAACTATATTCTATCAGTTGTCAAAAATATATATATATAAATAAATAACCAATCATGTTGATGTATGTCAATCGAAAGAACATTTGTTCTCCCATTGTTCCTACTTTTTTTTTCAGACTTCATATGTAGTACATAATTATTTCATGAGGAACCAGATGCTAAGCAATGTGGAAAATCAAGATTTTAATATTGCACTTTACACAGAATACCATTAGCTACAGGTTGTCTTTACCAAAAATGATAGAGTATTGGAGTTAAGTTACAATTATTAGCATCTTGAATTTGTCTATATAGTAATTTCTCCACCTGCTTGTAACATTGAAACTGAATCAAGAGTTGCAAGCAGATTGAAAGAAATTCTTTGAGCCTTAGATATTCAGACAGCATAGTAAAAAAAAAAAAAACTCACCTGAATGGTAAGAGGATGAAGTATCTAATGAGAAAGCCTACACACCACAGTGTTGTCAGCCGTATACTAAGGAGAAAGAAAAGACAAATATGCAGAATTGTTAATGTATTTAAATAAAGAATAAATATTTTATGAAATCTATTCAATCCAGAATTGCATAATTAAAATAGGTAAAGAAAAAATTTTAAGCAAACAAGCTTAATCAGTAATTAGAAATAAATAATAAAATTATTATGAAAAGAAACAAAAACCTTTTGTTGGCATTTAGATAAGTGTGCATGTTCTCAGTTGTTATGAAAATTAAACTTAAGAAAGGGTAAAGTGGAAGTTTAATTGGAAGACAGTTAATTTAACTAACAAAACTAACTTCCTGTCTACAATTAAAGAGATGTGAATGTAATGCACTTTTGACAAAGAACTGTCCATCTGCATGTGCATATGCAAAACAAAGTAGCTATCAGCCACATTCAACACGTTTGCCTTTGCCTACTACAGAAATAGCACACATACATAATTTTAAGTTCACTGGAGAGAAAGTCAAGTCAGTAACAAGATGTGCACTCTATTAAAATATTTTTAAATAATCCTAGGAAAAAACTGGCTACACTAGAGGAGTGTTAACTTGCCAAGTGTTGTGCTGTACACAAATTACCACACTGATTTGTGGCATTGTTAACACACACTGTACATCACCTCATCAGCTCAGGTAAAATCTAACTGGCCACAAAATTTTTATATCCAACTGTATAGTTTAAACTTTCTTTAAACATCTGAACTTAACAGCAGACCAACCTTCCAAACAGATTCACATAGCTTTAACTTTTCTACAAGGTTCTTAATCTGACTCTTCTTTCATTGTTGATTCTAGAATCATGCACAGTGCAGTCGTGATAATACATAACTGTTGAAACAAAAAAAATTCATGATCTATTTACCAGCCAGTACATGCATTTATTAACAATATGATACTTAACTGCATCTCACAACATTTGTCACCTAGTAAAATGGTTTATATAAGAAAAGCTGTAAATTGCAATCATATCTAAACACAAAAACAAGACATACAGTTGTTCAAGTCCATTCACTTGAGAAAAATGGAAAAAGGAACACTGAAGCACAAAAATTACAATGATAAGCAATGCACCCTCCACCATTACCTGATGAAATGGTATCCATGGTTGGTCCTTGTCAGTAGATTCCACGACTCTAACTCTGGTGTTATGAGAAAAAAAAATTGCTTAAAAACAGACTTAGACATTTAAAAGCTAAAAGTGATATTTAATTGTTGAAAGAGTAATAATATGAAAAGAAAAAATTCTGAACAATAGAGATAGCTTAAACCATTTAAATTCTTATATGTACATTGAGTAGTTCAAAGAAAACAACTTAAATCTGCAATAATATATCTTCATATCTGTCAATCATTAATTAATGAGAAAGACATTAATCATGGTCTGTGCCCCCCTTTGTTCCCTCTCTTTGATTGCAACAGTACCTACCAGAGACACTTATTTTTGCCTTCTTTTGAACATAAAATAAAATATTTAAAATCCTTAAGATTAAGTGCATCTTATACAGTAATCCCCTGCAATACAGTAATCCGAGATACGGAAATTCAACTTTACAGAAAACGTAAATCATGACCACCAAATTCAAGAAATGGTCTGCAAATTCGCCTTAACAGAAATTGAGAAAATTTTCATCGTTTTTAAAACAGACCACAGAAAAATATAACATTTGTGTATTTGCCAGAAAGCGTGGATATACAATGGGTAATGTTATGGCCTTAATCCACCATTATCTTGTTTTCTTCTGGCTGGACTTTGTACACACGTGTTTGTGGTTTCATTATGCATTAACATAAGGGGCCAGAATTTTGAATATGTGGGGTTGTGAATTAAAGAGTATAAATACAATACTGATAGTTTTACATCTTGGTCAGTGCGGCAATCCGGACTATAAAGACGGTTATAAGAACACTTGTTGTTTTGTTCATGCGTGCATCTGTTCACATCGGATAATACACAATTATATACTTCTGTTTGTTTTTAATTCATAAACTAAAATTTATCATTACCTATTCGTGTGATTAATAACCAAAAATTGCTGAGGAT
This sequence comes from Nautilus pompilius, assembly GCA_018389105.1. Lineage (NCBI taxonomy): Eukaryota > Metazoa > Mollusca > Cephalopoda > Nautilida > Nautilidae > Nautilus > Nautilus pompilius. The sequence continues at coordinate 344,498 of JACATO010000946.1, read as the reverse complement.
TTCTAAAGGCCAAGATATCCCGGTCAGTATCACTTCACTCACCAATCAACACAGTTTTTTGGTGAGTTAATTTAAGTTGTTTTGTGTAATGTCACGTTCTATCACAAAAGAATCAATTATCTATTAAATGTGTGTTTTAAAAGGTCTATTTTTATTCTTAAGAGAGTTTTTATTACTTCTTTTAGTAAAAGATGTTTCCATAGGAACACATCTCCAAATATATAATAAACGTCAATAGGAAAATTAAGTTTGCATTATGGAAATTCACATTACGGAAAGCTTTTCTAGGAACACATCCCTTTCATATCATGGGGATTACTGTATTTAGAAGAAAAAGAAAGAAACTTAAGTTACCTACCTGCTGCTGCAAAACGTTGTGTAACTTCATCTTCAATAATTGCCTTTAAAAATAATAACAAGTACAGCCATGATCTGAGAAAGTAGTCAGTTAAAGTTTTGTTTAATACATATTTTTTTCAGTCATAAAACTGATCATGTACAACAGATCCAGTTCTACAGTTAACCAACTTAAAAAAAAAAAAAAAGAATCCTTAGCTAAAGTGAATGTAAATGAAGACAAGGAAAAACAGCTGACAATAATAGCACAGTATCAAATCTCCTGACATTATCTGTCCTAACAAGTGTGCTGATCATTATTTATTTTTACTTATTACTTAAGGACTGTCATCAGGGCAAATGTTCAGTTACTAACCAAACTTAGGGTTGCCTAGAAACATTCTTGATAATTTGCTTGCATCATTAATTACAAAGGTTCAGTAAAACTGAAAGTTTCAACACTAGACACACACATGTAAGGAGAGTGTCACGGATCTCCTGTCAAGAAAACAATCAATAACTGTTCATTATAGTTGCAAATGAGCTGCATGATGTTCATGCGTCTTCCAACGTCACTCACTACCTTTTCTAATATCATTACAAAAAAAAAAAAAAAAATAGTAGCATCCACATTAATGGTATGAGAATGCTATTTATTTCTTCATGCATTGAAACCAAATCATAAATAGTAGCAGTATGTAAGAACTGCGAACTTCAGTGTTGTTTTAATAACACTGTTCTGATTAGTTTTTGGTTCACTGGAAAGATTTTCAGGTTGCTGGAATTTACCACAACAGGTGGCTGGTCAAACTGTGACCAGGAAATCTTTGGCCAAACTTCTCTCTCTGAGTACTGAAACCACAGCACTAAAAAATGGCAAGATTTGTGAAAGACATTAAATGAGGATCATATAAGACTACTACTATCCATTATTATCCGAACTGGAAACACTCCAAAACAGAACTTTGGCATCTCTAAAGAAAATAAACAACATTACAATTCTGTAATGTGCACACCCTTCTCCTGGAAATAACAAGTTATCATACTGAAATGTCTTTCCCATCCTATCTCTCCTCCACAAACATACAACACACCCAAGAGTTAGGTTACTAAAAAGGCACCATAACTTTTTATTAACACATGATGATATGCTACATTACTAAATGGCTGGCTTTCATCTTTTAAACCAGAAAAGGAGTTCTTAAATAATGTTTTTATCTTGCCTATCTAATTATATTTTCAGTATTCATTAGCTTTGTTTGTTTGTTTGTTTTATTTGCCAGCTTGAAAGCATTTGGAGTTCGAAGCTTAACTCACCAACTGTTACTATCTAGGTCATCAACAGCATCACAGCACCAGAATGTAAAAACATTTGGCTGAAATAGATATCCTCTGCAGCCTAACAATCAGCAAAGCATATCTAAAGTTGGGCTGCTGTAGACAAAGACATAAAAACAGATTCCAGTGAGTCTTTCACCATCTTAATCTCCAAAAATTTCTTTTCTTAAGCTAACTCTCCACCCCTGATTATAATTGCTGAATTTTCAGGTGTCAATTTTTGAGGAAGCATGTCTGTCCATCCTCCTTACTCATCACACTACTCTAAATGTCATCAAATAGATAGCATTCTAATAAAAATAAAAACAGAATCTGTCATTGGCTGTGTAACAGAGATGTTACTTTTTACAATGATAGCTAATGATCAGTCATAGAATTTTACCAAAGTTCAGTAAAAATCTTTTTTTTTTAATGTGAAGAGAAAAAGGCATTAAAAAAAATAAGTAAAATAAATCTAATATCTAGAGAATGAAGAATGCCCATAACCCCTGCACTGCTATCTATTTAAAAAATAGCATAAAAAAATCAGCAAAACAAATACAAAAGTTTAGTTTAGCATAGGGGTTACAAGGTAGAAAGTCATTGTGGATTATGTATGGTATGTAAGGAAAAAATACTATGTGGTGAAAAATAGGCCCATGTAAAAAATATACCAAGATAAGCTGATGAATGCCAATAATGAGAAAAGAAAAAAACAGAGGTTACAAGGAGATGCTAATATGAAGTTAAGAATGAGAGGAAATCAGTGAGCTGAAAATGGAACAGTGACTGTTTCTGTATTTTTCCATTAATATTTTCCAGAAATAAACTGAAATGGGAAAAAAGAATTCAATTGAGCTAAACTTGAACCAAACCAATTAAAATAGAGTTCACAGTTCATCTGCTTCTGTTTGCAAGACCCTTGAGTTTAATGAAAAATTCTGACTTTAGAAAGGAAACTGATCCAATTCTTGAAGGTTTAAGTCAATGTTTGTTAACATGAATATTAGGAATAATGTTGCTGGTGACATTCACCAGTTCAAGGACGTGAAAGGTGATTGCTTTTTTTAAAAAAAAGCAATCCAAATGTGTTGAGCAGTCTATTTTGGATATTAACATCCAGTTTGTGAAAGACAATGAGATTGAAGTGTATACTATAGCTACGAAAGAAGTTAAAAAGACAGACATGCCCATCTCAAAAAACATGCTTCTTGAACTACTTACAAACTATAATATCTGTGTAGCAAATATACAGCGTAACAACAATAACAGGAAAATGAGGAAACATGAATACAGGAGAAGAAATGCTTGACAATGATGCAGAAGAGGTAGGTTACAAAGAAACAGATTCAGGTGAAATGCATGGATTGGAACAAGAACTTGACACTGGTGTTGAAACAAGTATGTGTTAAGGAGTGTACACACTGTTCAGTGAGCAGTTGGTCTACTTAATGATCAAAGTTTTGCTTGTACAGTTGCTAAAGCTCATTCTGCTTGCAAAAAATTGAGAACTTGGACATGCATGGTTATTCATAAGAAACCAACTTTTGATATGCTCCAGCACTCTAAGGAATTCTGCGGGGATATCACATCAAATTCTCAGCTCCATATCACAGATCCTGGGCGAAACACCATTAAATAAATAGCCACTTCCGTCAAACCAGCAAAAAAGTTAGTTAAAATAGCCAACAATAGAAGACTCTTATTGCATTATGTCTGAAACCTCAAAATGTTGACACTTTTCTTGCTGCAATCTTTCTTGATCCAAAACACAAGCTGCTACATGAGAAAGAAAAAAGCAAGACTAACTCTCATCTTGCCAAGCTATGCACCAGCATTGAAATGTCTGCTAGACCAACAGCAGCAAGCAACCATCAAACAAAGCAGAGAAGAAGGATAATGAACACTAGAAAGAAAGACTGCAAACTTCAGCTTCTGCTGTAGGAAAGAGGATTCAATAAAATTAAAGTCATCTTGCTGTGAATTTGTATAGAAAAATAACATTTATAAAATTCTAAATTTCTTTTTTTTTTTTTTTTACTGATGAGCATCAACTAAACAAAAATAAAAACATTTTGAAATATGGCATCAGCAAAAAATTGTACAGATCAGGCTGAACAGACTTGTTAAATCACATGTGTTGACGAACCAGCCAAAGTCACAGCTAAACATGCCTTTTCTGGTCTCAGCAAACATAACAAACCTCCTTGAGGCAATAAAATAGGGGAGATCCTGGAAAGCATTGTAGTGATCAAATGTAACAATATTTTCAAAGGCTCTTATTTTTTTTTTTGTTTTCTAAGTTAGTTATATTTGTTTTGTAAAACGCTAGTGATTTACCCTAGAACTTAGAACTAAACCAAATAACTTCGTATCTCACCAAAAGATCTCTCAGTAAATCAAAAGTAACATGGATGGGCTGTTTCAGGAGAGAAAAAACAAATAACGCCATTGTCTAAACCCACTGCTGGCCTAACTGGTGCTACTGTCATGACGAGAGAGCACACTACAAGCCAAGAAAAAAATTTGTATGCATACAAACGGACTTGAAAAAAGAATTTTAAATAAAGAAAATTCAGATAAATTCTATCTAACAATGAGAATGTGATTTTCTTTGTTTAGTCTTGTATCTGGACTATACATCAATGAATCTAAAGACTGGAACAAATAAACAACAACTCAACTGTCAGCTGATGTGCAGAATTTCATTTCAGATAAGGATTTAATGTGACCTGCTATAGATATTGATTTAGGTAAATTTTGACAAGACCACAAGTAGAGCTTCACATCTAGTACAAGAATTCTAAGTGTAGTGTTGTTTATGAAGCTCTTTTAAAACAGGTTATGAACAACCACTGATGTGGCATTAAATTCGTTTACTAATCTGATATTAAAGGAATACTTCCTAATATCTATTTCTAAAATGGTTTAGTCAATTTATAATTGTTTCTAACATTTTAAACTGAGATTAAAAGAAAAAAAAACCTATTCAGCAGTAAGTGTAGCGAAAATAGCTAACTCAATTTTAATAAATCAAGAAAAATATGGCCATTTTTCAATTTGTTACTGCATACTGTTACTCTACAATATACCTAACCATAGTTTACAAGAAATTCAATACTAAAGTTCACAAAAAGCATATTTTCAATAATTTCCCACCTTGATAATTTGTATACTAACAAAGGAAAGAATAAATATTAGCCAAAATATATTTTCAAATAGCCAGATGCCTTTAAAATTTACTTGTCAGATGCTTGATGGAATCCAGGTCAGTTATTTCTTCTGTTTTATTATTTTTTTTTAAAAATTATATTTTCATGCTGAAAGTTAAACCACTCACCTCAACACCACATTTAGTGAAATAGATAATATCTGAAACATGGAACTGGTGCTTCATGCTATCTAAGTCCAAGTTTTGGGGTATGTGTATGCCTTTGGTGACTGAAATGGCGCTATCCCTCTCTATGACACGGACCCCTGAAAATAAAACACAGTAGAGCAACTAAAAACGTCTCACCTTTCAGAACTTTATCATCTCCCAGAGAATGACAGATACTAGATAAGCTTTAAACACACTAAGAAAACGCCCTTTAATAAGAAATGTAAAGAATAAGGGTCACTGCATACTAGATCAATATCACTGGTCAACAAGTATTTTTCATCAAGCATATGTCAAGGTATACTTAGTGTATTTTTTAATGCTGCTTTCAAATATACAATTAGTTTTTTGACATCACGTACAGTTGGTTTTAGCTTGTGCATTATATAGAAATTCCAATTAATGACGTGTATGCATGTATTTCATTTACATCATGGAAACATACCTTTAAAATAAACTACATTATTCATTGCTGCATAGTTCAGATGCAATATTCATCATCATCTTAAATTAACCAATCAAGTTTTGTCTGATGAAATATTTCACATCAAATTCCAGTCATTTGGTCTGATGAAATATTTCATCATCTCAATTCAATATAAGTATAACCATTTGTATCTATTTCCTTACTTGTTTTACAGTGTTAACAATGTCAAGACAGTGTAGAAATCCTCCTGATGTGTTTTGTTATGTCTGTGGACAATTTATTGTGAAAGCTCAAAAACATACAATAACACCAGAGATCAAGAAGATTTATAAGCTATACTTTGACTGTCCTCTTGGAGATCAGGACAAGTTATGGGCACCACATTTTATCTGCTCAGCTTGCTCAAATGGCTTATGGACTGGTTCAATAAGAGGAAGAAGTCCATGCCTTTTGCCATTCCAATGATATGGAGGGAGTCGAAAGACCATGAGAATATGGAACTTTTACTTCATGCCATTGCCTATGAAAGATACTCATGGAAAATATGTAGAGATTTAAAAGTCATTGGAATGTTAATGGGAATGCAGTCACGTTTCACAAAATACTGTTGTTTCTTGTGTCTATGGGATAGTCGGGCAACTGACAGACATTATTCGGAATCAAACTGACAGACAAGAACATCATACCAGTCAGGACTGTCTAGCGTCAAGAATACACCTCTTGTAGATCCATGTAATGTCCTATTGCCTCCTTTGCACATAAAGCTTGGACTGATGAAGCAGTTTGTAAAGACACTAGGGAAGAGAAATGCCAGAGGGTTTGAGTATATTGTAGAAAAGTTTCCCAAAATCACATAGGCGAAGTTGAAAGAGGGTATCTTTGTCGGACCCCAAATTAGAGAAGTACTCAAAGATGTCAACTTCAAGACAACACTGGATGAACTGGAACTGCCTGCCTGGAATGCTTTCAATTGGATCTGTGAGAATTTCTTGGGCAACAAGAATCGTCTGAAATGTTACTCAGCAATGGGTTGTCGGATGTCACTTAAAGTTCACTTCTTGGACTCCCATCTGGATTTCTTCGCAGATAACCTTGGTGCAGTGTCTGATGAACATGATGAAAGATTTCACCAGGACATTAGTGCTATGGAGAAATGGTACCAAGGCTTCTGGAATGACAGTATGCTGGCTGACTACTGCTGGACACTTTACCGTGATCAACCAGATCAGGAACACCTCAGGAAATCCAAATCACAATGTTTCTAACTCTGTTGTTCTAACTTTGTCTGTTTTGTATGACCCATTTTTTGTGTATTCACTCTTTGTAAAATGATAGTGATGATTTTTAACTCAATAAACTCATTTACTTTCTAAAAATAATATGTCCTTATTTATTACGTTGATTATTTCATATATAAAAATTGTAAATATTTGCATGTATCTACTGAAAAACTGATACGTGCTGCATACAAATGGAGTGAAATTTTGAAATCAGCATGAAAAATTAGTCTAAAAAAAGTTGGTTTGCATTCATAATGAGTATAATATATTTAATTTTGTTGACCAGTGTAATTTTAACAGAAATTTTTGTATGAATCTTTTCATCAAGTTAAAATTCAAAATCCCCAAGCAACGTGTACAATAATCAGGATGTAACAAAACAACTTACCATTTTTTTCACATTGTGTTTTGCAATTCTCCAGTTCTTCATCGCTGCTGTTTTCTTCATCAGCTAAGCACTGTTTCTTGTACAATGTAATTTTAGTTTTCCCAAACTGAATGAAAAAAAGTAATATTATTATTATTATTATTATTATTAATAATAAAAGTAAATAAATTAAATAAAAGGCTAGATATACAATGCAGCTGGAAGATTTCAATAAAGATTCTTATTCCAAGCTGCACACAAGTTTGTTTAATGGTGATAATTCAAGTGTAAAATAACATCTGATGTGATTAATAAGAAAAGAAATAAACATAGCATTAATCATTCCTCTAAGCAACATGATATGCATTCTGTAAGTTGCATACTAGCTTCTGTAACAATAATAAGACACTGAATGTCTTAGTACTATGTTCTTGGCCCATAATAGTACTTGGTGGATGGACCAAGGTGTACATAAAATTAACAAATACATTAATGCAAGCAAAATGACAGTGCTACAGTGAGAGTCTAACATGACAGCTGCACTTGGATTTATAGGCCAAAGTTAACGTACACAAAACCAAACTTGCAAATGCTGCATTTAAAAATGTCAAATATTCATTAAATAAAACATTAAATTTGTTTATAATAATGGTTCTTTGTTTGTTTCATTAGTCAAAGAAAGATGAATGAGAATGTTAGAGTTCTTTAATGGGAAACTTCAGAAGTTAGATGTAACAAAAAATAACAAACAATCTGCTTCAAAAAGGCAGATTAATTTGGTCTAGAACAGAAACCTAATTAATAAAAGCTAGCTCCAATCAAAAAAAGAGAATAATTACAAAATGCCAATGTGTGTATGCATGCACGTGTGTGCATTGAGATGTACAAAAGAAACCCAGTTGAAATGGCATCGATGTAATAGTACCCAACCTGGTTCCATTTAAACAACATCCCAGTATTATGCTCCTTGCATAATATAAGTCAACAGTAGTTGCTGTGATGTACACCAGATCTATATTGGAGAAAACCCTGATAATGAAGAAAATTGCTTCAGTTATCTGCAGAGCATTGCATATCCTGCACCACAGAGAAATCCCTACTAGAATTCTTCGCTTTTAGATGGAGAAGGAAATCCTCAACTGGCTGATGAAAAAAAGCAAGAAAAAAAAAAGACCCATGCCAGGAATGCAGGATAAACTGAGCTGACCACAATCAGGAATCTAGCACAAACTCTCCACCTTTGCAGTCTAATGGGAGACACTGGCCCACTCAATGCCAACAGTTAACTTCAAACTCTCAAATGCTCCAATAAATGCTAATAGTAAATTCAGTTATTTGACCAGCATATTACAAATTATGATTCAATTTTATCCAACATTAATGAACAGCAGCAAATACAAATTTACTGATGTACATTAAGACACAACAAAAAACATTGTATTACTTCTGTCTGGGCTGCATAGATATCAAATTATTCTTAACTTTACATTCTTCCCACTGCAGGAAAATTAATTTCTATGCTCCTTTTATGTTCCTCTCAATTTTGTATTAACCTTTCCAGTAAACTGACATTAAAGTTATCATTAGTGAAAGTCCAGTTAATCATCATGACTGGTTAGAAGTGTACCCAAGCACTCAATGACAGACATAACAATATACAAATCTGAACAAAAGGGCATACACCAGCTACCTCTGGAGCAATTAAGTAGACATACGTCACTTGTTTTGAGGTATTCTTGGCAAAATGAACCAGCTTAAGACAAGCAGTGAACACCAAAAAGACTGAAGATGAATGAGAATTTGCTATAGGTAATCAATCAAGAACCACAATGATGCATCAGAATAATAAAGCTTTCTAATTTTGTCAAACTAAAACGTATTTTTACCAACATGGGTAATGCAAAAGCCTAATTAACGTAAGCAGTAATAACTGATCCAAAAAATGTGTGAACAGAAACTTTAGCAGTTTTAATGCTTATAATACATTTTCAACTTTTCTATATAGAGCTATCTCCAGTAATTCATCTTTCTCAAAAATGTTGATCTCATTAGCATTTTATACCACCTTAAGAAATCTTTTTAACTGACAATTATCTATACTTTCTAAACATTTGGTTTTTTCTTCTTCATGTAAACATTTCTAGAAATTCTGTAGATGTGCACTATAGCCTGTGGCTCTTCAACAGATGTATTCAACAGCCAATGGTTTTCCAGCAGACAGTATTTTATATCAATACTCTAATGTAGTATATATTTTCCTTACAACTACACTTATTCCCACAATTTTTCTGATTAGGCAAATATTAAAAAATATAATTATTGAATAGTATGAATCTGTGTTATAGGCCATCTTTTGTATTAATGTATCAATTTTCTGATTGGATTTCTTGCCTACTTTTGATATAGTTAGTCTGGGTCAGTAATTAGCAATAAAGAGAATTTGTTAATTCTTTTATAATGAAATCTCAAAGTTATTTTTATCAAAATGTACTCATCTAATTCTAAATTTGAGAGAGAGAGAAAGAGAGATTTAAACCATCATTATAAAAAGAAAAAGAATACTCTTGTCTACAATATTTTATCATTCTTCTTTGAATCTGCATCCATTAGAAGAAACCCTGTGGTTTGTTTCCTAAACCAAGCAGATAATAATATTAGGTAAAAGAAATTTAAAAATCCAAAACACTAAGGAAATTTCACATTTCCAAAGAAATTATAGTGAATTACTATAGCAAAAAGACATACTAACTGACATGTAAACTAATTTCATCTTAAAATACAAAATGACAGTTCAGATATTTTTTCAGAAAAAAACAGCATTATTAGCTGCTTCAGTGTTATTTCCAAATATCTCAACATTTTTCCTTTTAATGTAAAAATTGTAAAACATGTTATAATTGTAATACTGCAATGCTATTCTTTCTAGTTTACTTTTTAAAATTATTTTTACAATTACTGTTTTCTAAAACTTCAAGCAATATTCTGATTGTAAAAAAAAACAATTTCTAACAAACCTGTTTATTTTTATCGTGCCAAAGTACCTCAAATATCACCTACAAAGATTTGCTAATTTAGAAACATAACTAGACTTATTGTGGCTAAGGTTAAAATAAAGAAAAAAATGAAATACTATCATAATATTCTGCAAAGTTAAAAGGTAAGCAAATCAATGATCATAGTAATAAGCCTTTCTCCAGCTCACCACCATGTTTAAAGTGTTCACCAACCTATTTCTTCACTTGATCAAATCCTTGGCCACTCAACTTTTGCTGTATCTCTCTAAGTAGAGTATATCTAGTTAAGTTCCATAATTAGCTATAAAAAAATTATAGCAATGAAAATTTAGTTAAAACTTAGCACAATGTTGCTAGTTTTCATATACACCAAAATTATGATGCGTTTATATATTTTCTCTACTAATTCACAAAGGAGCTTTAATCAGCAGGTTAGCAACTTTAAACGACAAAGAAAATCTCCATTTATAAATGGCACATTTAATCTTCCACAAGAGACAAGTGATATCTGACCAGACTGTTTATTCCATCGACAGCCTAGAGATTAGCCAACTTTTTTTTTTTTATTCATTGCTGATTTAATGACCAGTTCTGTTAGTCAAAAAAATAGTAACTTTTACCAAGTAATTTACCAGAAAAATGTACTCCTTTTAAGGTCACAATGTATTTAGGCTGTTATAAAGAACAAATTTCTGGACATTTCAGTTTCCCCCCATTCCTCAAGTGATATCTCTAGATCAGACAAAGTTCATGGTAGTGCTCAGATCAGATGTTCCAACTAGTTCCACAGATTCTCAGTAAAGTTGAGGGAGTGGAGCCAATGACTGTGGTAGACAAGAAAGATGTCAGAAGTTCATTTCATGCCCTTCAAAACTAATATGAACTATATGGACATGACAGATTGTAGTCTTGCCATCTTGGTAATCATATCCATCACCCTAACAATCAAAATGGAACAAGAAGTAATTTACTTCATCTGCAAACAATGTGCATGCATCAGCCCTTCGGATGAACTATAGAATAACAGTCCATACCAAAGTATCACCCTTTCTCTATGGATTTAGATAATAAAAATGATACAAGAAAGATCTATAACAATGTCAGGATTCTGTCAAACATTTACTCTTTCATCTGTCATGTCTTCCCTAGATATCATTCTTGCTGAAAAGTTTCCCTCAGGTCCACTGATCATGTGTTCCATCATTTTGGTGCACTGTTAAATGTCTATTTGTCCACACAATCCTTACTAATAACCATCCATCCCTTTCATGTAGCAGTTACAGTTCTAGAAATTGGAGACAAATGTAAAAAACTTTTTTTTTTCAGTTTTCTTCAAGCTGTGTAAAGTCTGGACATGGTAGCCTGCAACTTCCTGGTCAATTTCAGTCTTTATTATCCAGAACCCACACTAACCACATCTCATTAAAAGCTGAAATCTGTTCTTTCCCCCCTGTCTGTTAAGGAGAGAGATGCACAATATGCACTGTCATTATTTGTAACTATCTGATAATAAAACTCATTAACACATGATTTGCTATTTTCAACATCTGTGGGTAATTTATTCATAAAAAGTAATGAATATTTTTACCATAAAATGTATATGACAGCATAAGTCCACATTCTAGAGGAGGTGAAAGTGTTGTATTCACATGTACACACATTAGTCAAAACAAGTACATATAAATACTGAATACATAAATACACGTATGCGTTATAATTTAGATGAAGTATGTCACAAAAAGGATATAGAAACACAGAAGTTCAGAGAAGGCTTACTAAGACGCAATCTCAATGGTGAAGAAAGGGAGTCCATTCTAGGGACATGATAGCATTTAAGATTTTGTATGGAAGGGAGATATGGACTCAAATAGGTTTTTTTTTTTTTTTTTTAATTGTTGTGGCATGAAATATATTACAAGTAGTCAGAAATAAAAGTTAAAAAAACAACAACAACAAACAATAGGATGTATGGAATTCATTATTTGAAGCAACTGCATATTATCTGTCTGTAATTCCTTCCCAAACTGCATTAAAAAAGGCAGTGGTGGCTTCAACAAGTGGGGCTGCCTGCATACACGGTCTATAAACCAGCAGCCCCACGCCCGTCCATCTCATGATGCTGGGAACAGACAACACCTTGGCAGGCAGGAGTGGAGATCTCCGCCTCTGGTGTAGGCGGGAAGGTCAAGACCCCGAGCCTGCGACACCTGACCGACTCCCCGTGGGTGGTGGTATAAACCGTACGGATGAAGAACGAACTGTGTTGTGCAGCAGTGATCGCTGTGTGTGGGGGGAGGGAGGGAGGGAGGTCTGGGAAGTGTCAGGGACTCGCACAACGACAGACCCCCCTCCCTACCCCACCAAAGTTCCCGTGTGGCGATCACCGCTCTCGAGTCCTCCAGGACCAGGACCACCCTACTGCGCGTGGTGCAACCAACGATATAGACTCGGTTTCCGGGGCTTAGGGTCGCAGGGGACTGACTTCTGCGGGGGCGGGGAACCGGCGAGAAGGGGAAGAAACGAGCCAGTTAAAAAAGATCGTCACCGGTTCCAGATCTTGGCCATGATTAAACAACAACAACAACAAAAGAAATCCAGAACCATTGAGTTTCACACCTCGTCCCCCTCCCCCTCCCCCTTCGTCTACGTGTAGTCGGGTGGTAGGGGCTTCCGGAGGGCCTGAAGACGACCTTTGATCGACAAGTGGTTATTCGGCACGATTAGGGCAGCTTAAGACCCCCTCCCCCCCCACACCGGACCACACCGGTAGACGGGCTGGGAGGGGCTGAAAGGGGCTGGGCCCCCCCCATCTCCACTCTTTAACAAGAGACGAAGCCGACCTCCGCCGCTATCAAAGCGTCTCAATAGGAAAGACCCGGGTGGGCACCGGTTTACCAGAGATATCCCCCACCCCACCCCGAAGTCAGATCGACCGAATCCCGAGCCGCGGGCAAGTAAACCCCGGCCCGACCCGACGCCGGGTGTCGTCTGCTCCGCGCAAAACGAACGCTCGCTCGCTCACCTGGAAAATTTTCAACAAAAGCTTCACGTAGCGCCTCCGGACCCCCAGGGACTTTCCGAACGATGCCAGGACAATGACCGTCACCAGGATGGTGACCATAGGGAGGAAGAGAACAGACAACAGGGCGATAAGCAAATGCTCCTGCTCCATGTTGAGACGGCCGCTGCATTCGCCAGGAGTGAAAGGTCAAGGCCTTCGCACCACTATTATTATTTATTATTATTATTATTGTCTGCTCATATTAGCATGCCCCCAAAAAACTATTGTCTAATTTACAGATTGATTACTTTAAATAGCAGTTATTTTTACCTGCTGCGAATGCGACGTTTGGAGTACGCGTTTTGTTATTGTTTTCATTTGCAAATCACGAAACCGACGATGCACGGAAAAGGCCGAACCCTAAAAAAAAAAACAAAAACCTAATTTATTTCTCTTAAATGTAAACTATTCGCCCAGACTACAATAAAATCGTCTTTTAATGCGAACCTTTTAGATTTATCTGTATTTTAGTCGTTATTTCTCTGAAAGTAATATTCCTCGCGCGGCAGAGACGGGATACTCTCGTGAACATCATGGCGACGCTCGCTGCCCCTAAAGCTGTTTCGCCTGTCATTCGCGTGCGTATTCCAGCTGTTAGAAACGGACTTTGTTCGCGCTGTTCGTAATTTCCTTTTCAGCATTAATTTTAGAAAAAAGGGTAAACCGTTTAAAGGAAGAGTTTTATCCCTGTGAACTGTAAACTTGAGGTCGATGGCGATCAAGGTGACCGGCCGGGGGCGATAAGTGACTGTCTGAAGACTAGCTCCCTCCCCCGTCTCCCCTTCCCTTACTCCCCCTCCCCACTCTCCCCCCTCCTCCCTTAATCCCCCACCTCGACGGCAATCAAGGTGACCGACCGGGGGCGATGAGTGACTGTCTGAAGACTAGCTCCCCCCCGTCTCCCCTTCCCTTACTCCCCCACCTCGACGGCTATCAAGGTGACCGCCGGCCGGGGGCGATGATGACTGTCTGAAGACTAGCTCCCCCCCCCCGTCTCCCCTTCCCTTACTCCCCATTCCCACATCTCCCCCCCCCTCCCTTACTCCCCCACTCCCACCCCTCCCCACCTCGATGGCAATCAAGGTGACCGGCCGGGGCGATGAGTGACTCTGACTCTATCTGAAGACTAGCCCCCCCTTCTCCCCTTCCCTTACTCCCACCCCCTGGGATCGGTGAACGTCTATCGGCCGAATCCGGGGGCCAGTCGCTGTCTTCGTCGGTTCCCTTTTGGTGGAGATGGGAACGCGGAATCTGATAGGGCACCAAGCAGCTCAGCTCCCCAACCCGGCGATCACCTACCCCGCCAGTGTGTGTTTATTAGTAAATAGCAAAACTCGTGGAGTTGGAGCGATATGAATTTATCGTTATAATAATAATAATAATAATAATAATAATAATGAGAAAAGGTATTGCGTGTTTCAGCCCCCCCCCCCCCTATGAGTCAACCTGTGCCTTTCTAATACAGATTCGAAAAGTAGTGAGGAGTAAACGCACCCTACAGAGGGTTCGAGATATAAATAATGTTAGTTATTCTATGCAACAACTGAACAACTAGAGCTAATGATACAAAATAATGACTGACTGATATTCTTATCATAAATGTTTTGTTTGTTTGTTTGTTTTTTTCCAGTTCTGCCGCTATGCTGCCCTCATCTCTGGTATAGCATACGGAAGCTTCAGGATTAGTAAGTATTTTTGATTATTATATGTTTTTTAATCTAGTCTTTACCCCAACTAAGTGGTACTAAGTTGGGAAATGTCAAACTTAGTCGTTTGTTTATGGCAGTCCATTGCCATCACTGTCAGAGTAGCTAGAGGTTATATCTTCTACTAAAGTTAATTTATGTTCTTAGCAGTAAATAGCTGGAACAGTTTTCTGGTTTAGAACTTTTTGGATTGCCAGGATTCTCCCTTTTTGGTTTCAGCGTGGACACCCATAACTTTTCAACCAATTTTCAAAGCCATAGTAATCTTGTATTCAAGGCTGAATTTATGGAAACTGCTTATTAATTATGTGTTTCCAAATTTCTGTTTTGGAAGTGGCATTCTGTAGAGTCCTCAACTGAAATGTAAATATGTCAATAATGTTCATAATTTTGTTATGTAGCACTTTTATAATCACATGGACTGATTCTCTGTGTGTGAACTCATGACTGCTGCAGCTACTACTTAGCAGTTATTAAAACAGAGTTGCTGGATTGTGGTTTTCCAGGTTGGAAAGTGCTGTAGTTGCAAATAGCATTGCAGGAGTTCTGAATATGATAATTACTGGTTGTTTTTAAGTTGTTTTTATTTTGAAGTAATGGAATCATACAAAAAAGATTAAGACTCACATGAATAGGCAACATTTCTCTCAAACAAGTTTTGACTTGGCTTATGTATTACATATTTCAACAAATCTGACCTCTGCATAAAAGATTTGAAATCATATATCAACTTTTTTAGAGTATTAATTTATGATTGTTATCTCCTGAAGTGAAGTTTCTGCTTTTCCTTACTTATTTTACTAAAGTTTGGTATTGACACCAGTTTGTTTTTTTTTTTTAATTTTAGCTTTTTACCTTTTGAGACCTAAAATTAAATTGCTGAAGAAAATAAGATTGTGTAAGAGGGATTATATATCTACAGTTTATCTAAGATTGGTTTAGTAAGCAGATAAGGTTGTAACCTACAAAAGAAAAGTTTTAAGTTTTGCCTACAATCTAAAGGTGCTATAAAATTTTAAATAACAATACAAGTCATGCATTCGGGTTGCACCATTCAGAACTGAGCAATCTCAGAGTAGAGGGTGTGTTTGGGATTTTCCATCACCTTAGAAGCAGCAGAACAATTTTCCTGTTAGCAGTCTGTTCTTTTGTAAAATGAAGTTAATTTGTAGTTCATGTTTCTACAATATTTTCTGGCTTATACAAGTGGCTTTGTGTGGCCTTGAACTGTTTGTTTGTTGCTAAATTTTTTATGTTTTTTGACTATCACTTTAAACCACTGACCCATCAATGATCTTGAAAACAATTGGTCATTTTACTGCTAATAAGGTACTGAATAATTTTGTGATTGTGTCTAAATAACTCTAGTTCTTAGGATTACATTTCTTTTTTCAACATTCATAGTTAAGCATAAGACTTTATTTGTCTCCAGTCTTGTTTCTGTTAGATAATGTTTAACTTTGTAATGCTTGTTGCGTTTTTTTTTTTTATTTTTTGAAAGGGTACTTGACATCTAAGGAAGTTGAGATACAGGAGTATGAAAACAAGATTAGAGCTATCAGGGACGCTCGTCTGAAAACAGAGAAGGATCGCTTGACAACTAGTAAGTTTATCACTGAACATTTCGTTGTCCAGACATCTGAAGGCGGCAGCAGGATTTATGCTTGTACCAGATTAAAAGAAAAGGGCCAGCACGAAAATGTATACTCTTGTCAGATTATTTTACTGAATTGCATTGATGACAATAGCATTGTCTGTAATGTAATATGAAAATAATGACAAACTGCCAAGAAAATTCTTTGTTGTTATATGCAACAACTGAACAACTAGAGCTAATGATACAAAATAATGACTGATTGATATTTTGTATCATATCTGGTATCTGATATTATTGTTTTTTTTTGTTGTAAATAACAAGTACTCTTTAGTTTATTACACATTTGTTTTATTATTACTATTTGCTTCGTATGCATGTTTTTGGTGGTGTCTGAAGGAAACTGCTTATATAAAAAAGAATAGTATAATCAGCTACAGTGATGCCTGAAAGTACTATTTTATGCTATACCTTAATTTATTTTAAAGAAAATGTTTACAGCAAGCTTTTGGTTCACGTTCCATTTTCATCTCTCTAATTAATAAAAATTAAATTTCAAGATATACAATTTTAGGATGGGTCTTGCATTTGTTACTAGAGCTGTAACCTTGTATTGGAAATGTGAATGTGGTTTCTGCATAATTGTTTTTTCTAGGATTCTGCATGTTGGTCATTTATGACCTGAGCAACATTTTATCAGATTTGCGCCTCATGCTCAGCAATTTATTATTATATCTAGTTGATCAAAACGTATGTCATTACTCAAGGGAAGTTACTTGGTTCATTATTTGTATAATATTAAATTTTAGATAATTTATTCTGTTCCAGAGCTACAGTTAATCAATTTTTTTTTTTTTAAAGGGGGGAGGGGGGGTTTTGGCTAATATAGCATCAGCTTGTCATATTGTTAGTGTGACAGTAATTATAAATGTTTGGATCAAGATTAAAATATTTAAAAATTCTCTTTTAAAATTTCTGTTTTTGATTTTTAACACTAACAAAAATAAGTAAGTAAGCTCTGATTTTGTGTAGTTCACCTTTCTCGAAATCTCCCTAGTACTTCATGTGACCATGCAGAGATTCCTGTTTGTACTAGTTGATTAGAAATTGGCATTTATTTTTGTTATCTCCCTTTACTTGTTCTATCTGGTAAAGTAGTCGAATGGAATGAATAAGAGATTTATTTGAATGAATTATAACTAGGCAGGGGCATGAAAGTTGTATGAATATAATCATCTTTCAATTATGATGGTCATTATTACTGTTTTTTTTTTTTTTTTTCAGTGGAGATGAATAACCTGGCAAAAGAGATGGGAATAAAACCTGGATCTTAAGGTTTTCCTTGATGCTGAGCTAGCATTATTTTTTTGTCTGTTAGTACTGTAGATATCTCAGGGTCTTTATATTTGGAAAATTTTTTATGGTCTACTGAAGGCTTGAGAAATTATGTATAAAGTGCAAATAAAGGGTTGTCATTAAAAAAGCATTGAAAACTTTGTTTATTTTTAAAAAGTAAATTTGATGCTGAGAAATAACAATTCAGTAATGTCAGATCTTCCATCTCTGTTGAAATGACTCCTAAAATTGTTTTTTTTAAAATTCCTGGTATTGTCATTACAGTAGCAAACCAATAAATGAAGTGCACAGATAAATATCCAGGATTTGTTTACTCCTAACAGCAGCTTCACTTGCTGTGATAAATAGTTTTTTACCCTCAGACTCAAAAGTATGGGTTATTCCCAGGTTGAAGGATCTCAAGCCTGCATATAAGAAAGTTTGGTACCAAACAATATCCTAGCTAGACACTAAGCACGACTGCAGCTTCTACCAATACATTGAACCAGGGCCCCCAGCCCAGGCAAACTGTGAACAAGTTATTTCCAAAAGCATTCCAATTCTTAGTTTCTAAAAAGAAAAAATGCAACAATGGGATAAATTATTAGCAGAAAATTTAATCTTGAAACACTAGAATTACTGGGGGGAAAAAATATAATGTTTTGTTCCTGAGCAATGGTTGTACATTGAGGGCTTCTCTACAAGGTATTGTTGATGCAGAAATGCGATTTGACAGCTTAGAGGTAAAATCTGGTCTTAAGGAAAATTTGTTACTGCATAGAGAATTCCAAAGTATAAAATGTTATCTAGTAGAGACATGGGAATTTTATTTCTCCTTGATCTTGTTTCGCAAGACTTGTTCAGGAATGAGCACTGGCAGAGAACTTGTTTGTTGCCAAAATAAGAATTTGATAAATTATGTAAGCTATGTATGCTGACTCCACAGGATGACGACTGCATCGATTTTTAAATATTTAATAAGAAAAAAAAAATTTTTTTTTTAAATTATCCGAAAAATGTTTGCATAATAAATATGTTTATACAAATTATCACTACAAATATATGTATCAATATATTTTATTATACATTTCATTTAATAATCAGCTGTGGCTGCTTCCCAGAGAATTTTGACATAAAATGCACGACTTTTAGTTAATAAGCTCTCTCTCTCTCTCTCTCTCCATCTCTCTCTCTCTCTCTCTTCATCTCCTTCACTCTCTCCATCTCTCTCCATCTCTCTCTCTCTCTCTTCATCTCTCTCCATCTCTCTCTCTCTCTCCATCTCTCTCTCTCCTCCATCTCTCTCTCTCTATTCATCTCTCTACATCTCTCTCTCTCTCTCTTCATCTCTCTCCATCTCTCTCTCTCTCTCTCCATCTCTCTCTCTCTATTTCATCTCTCTACATCTCTACATCTCTCTCTCTCTCTCTTCTCTCTCTCCATCTCTCTCTTCCGTGACTTTTCCAGAGATTTTCTACGTGAAGTTCATGGTTAGGTCTTTTTAACGCCAACTTTAATGAAGTTTGTAGGATTCGGAAATTATCCGAAAGGCTATGGCCATAATTCTCTTGGGTGACGTGTCGAAGAGTTGAAACTGTAGAGAATCTGTAATCACACGAGTTCTCAAGGGTATTAACGTCGATCCATTTGCTTGAAATCCTAAAATAATAAGCTAGCAGCAGTTACCTCCCCTAATGCAACGCTAACGTGTTTGCTGTTTACCTTGATAGTTCCATCTTCATCTTCGTTAAGAAAAAAAAAAAGTGTTAAATCTTTTTTATTTGAACAATATTCGACTTCCTAATGATTTCCTTTGTAGACGCCAGCGATAACGGGGGACCGCGAGAGGTGCTCCTACCAGAGACCTGGCGGGTGGTTGGTTTTTGAAGGCTTGTCTCCAGTATATTGCTAATGGCATAAAATGAACCGGCAACGGTTCCTCCTCTCAGGAGCCCCCCCCCCCGTCTGTGTACAACAGTATACAAAATGCACCATACGAGATCCTAGACAGAATTACCGGCCCCTGGCCCCGGGAATTGTTGTACCAATCAATCCAGACCAGATGATCATAACATTATTATGATTCAGAGTGGTGCTGCGACGTATGCATGTTGGGAAGAGCATCTCTACTGACCTTTATCTGTGTAATTAATCACCAAAACGAGCACGACGGAATATCTTCGTATTTACCAACTTTCCACCTGTGTGGATCGATGGTTAAATGAGAAAAAATTTTTAATTAATAACGAACCAGATCCGTCCAATGAAGAGTATTTCTGGTGGATATTATGGATCAATGTGAACAAACCTTTTGTTGCAGAAAAACTAGTTATTCTAATGCACTTTCGCTTGCGCCGAGGAAAGCACCAAGACTTTATGTCTGTGGATAAAGTTTCTGAAGAAACAGGCAGGGACATGTCGTTCACGGCCCGATGTTTGGTTACTTCGATAGAAAGCACCGCTACCTGGCGAAAATCGAATGCATCTATTGTCTACGGTGAGAACCAGCTCGCCATAAACAACACAACAACAACAATAAATTTTAATGCCAAATATTCATTACGCCAGTTAATGTTAAATCCCACGGTTAGGCGCAGTTGGAGTGGTGAGTCAATAAATACTTAATATTCCCTCAGGGCTATTGGAACTAAACCAACAGCGTGCAAGTTTGTCGGACCAGTTCCAGAATATACTGGTTACAGCCGCGGACACCTTAAAGCTGCGAGCCGCGCTAAGGGAGTCAGTCCAAGGGCGTTTCTGAAGCCATTAGATTTGCTCTAGTTTGGCATCGCCATTTTAGCGGAGACCTGTTCGGAAAAAATCCTGTCCGCGACAAGAACAGGTAATACGTTCAATTCTCTCTCTCCTCTCTCTCCTCCCATCTCCATCTCTCTCTCTCTCTCCTCTCTCTCTCTCTCTCTCCTCTCTCTCTCTCTCTCTCTCTCTAATCTGACTGATAATCTAGCCGTAGATTCTCCGGTTCCAACCGCCTTCTGCCTCTGTAATGAAGATCTCGTAGCTGCGGCTGCCTCGACATTAAACAACACGAGAGGGTTGAATGGGCACTAGGGGTGGATAACAAAATTGCTTAAATTCGGAGTTTAAACCTTTCACGAGGACGGGATTTACTCGAACTGTCTGACGGTGTGGAGACGGTGTTGACACCTCGCCGCCCAGTTTCCCCGGAGTACAACCAGTAACCATTACACAGGTGATGCTTGTTTCCCAGGTTTCAAACAACGCCATCTTGCTGCCAAGGCCGCGTAGGCACCCGTAAATTCTATCTGGCTGTCTGGGCATCAGAACGGGTGTGGTGTGTGTGGGGGGGGTACTCTCCCATGACGAACGTAGCAAACCCCACCCGTAAATAAAATCCTCTGGATATTCTAATTAAATTTTCTGAACCAGGATGTTACGACCAGTTGTCTGTCTTCGAACGAAAAGGCGCCGAAGATTCTGAGCAGGTTAAAGAAAAATTCCCTTTTTTTTTTATTAATGTCCTAATTAAATACCGGGATGTGGCAAACTGGGGAGAGGAGGGATCTTTTTAAAAACTTGTAATAACTTAATGGGAACACCAGGACAATTAAAAGAAGACTAAGTGTGATTTTCTTGCATAGTATCGATTTCTGCCGCCGAGCTCTCGCAGCACTCGGCGGCCTGCTTCACGAACGTGGCGCGGTTAGCGCCCCTGTTGACACGTAACGACGACGATTTCACATTTCCGGTCACAGGAGAGCGACTTAACTCTCTCTCTCACACCACACACCTCGCTTCTACACTATTCATGGCAGGTGTCTTTTGTTGTTGGTGTTGCAAGGAATAATACTGTGCTAATCCCACCGACCATAGTAAGAAGAGGCGGGGGTTGTAGTTTAGGTGGATGAATCGCAGGTTTGTCGCGATGGTGTTTTGCTCATAATCCGGATAAAGTGGATTTCTTAACACTCCTTTGCTCCCTCCCGTCCCCCCCCAAAAAAAAATCGAAAAAAATTCCAGACGAAACCCGTTCTTATGGACGTAGATCGAATTATAAGCACATAGATCAATTACCCATATACGCTGCGTTCAGCCCAGGTACTTGGAAATTTAATTGAGTAATCGGTGCGAACTCGTATAACAAAGGCGGGCCTTCAATGAGAATACATATGGCTTTCAGCATCCGATGTAACGTCTGAAACTATAACAACATACATTAGTAAAACCACAGTCTCTCGCTTAATTATTGTTTCTTCCTTTTGTTCATTTTTTAAACCAGTTTTAACGACTGCTTCCATTCTACCTGGCATTCTTTCAACTAATATTTCGTAGGATGAAATATGTTCCGACCTCCTTAATGACTTTTGTTAAATTCTTTTCTATTGCTTGGGTGATTTGTTTGTTGTTGTTGTTGTTTTTGCATTGTATTGCCTCATCATTTCTCCTTTGTGTTCTCGAATCATCGACGAGTTTCATTGTCCTCGAGCCGAGAGCATGCTGCGTGACATGGCGTCCTGTCTTGTAGGGATTAAAAGTTACTGCCAGAATCAAACCCTCTTAGCAGATTGTGCGAAATATATTGTTTTTTTAAAAATGTGAATGCCAGTTTGCATCCACTGAGATGTCCTTCCTGGTATGATAACCAAATTGTTTCTACTACTAACAGAGAAACGGGCCCAGGTGTGGACGGTTTTTTTATGCTTCTGGGTGGATCCCCTTACGTGACGACAACATTCTTCCTGGCTGACCCGGTGTAGCCCCATCCCGAGAACATCTACAAGGTGTTTACGCTTCATACACCTGGCCGAGTCGAGAACGAGTCTCCGCCACCATTTGGCGCTGCTCACACACCGGAGACATTTTAGAATTAAGAATGTTCGTTGTTTCGCTTGTATCCCGACGACTGTCGCGTAAGTTCTTCCTCCGTTTTCGCAGCCGTTCTAAGCAGACACCTGCGACGTTTTCCATTTTCAGCTTCAGCGAAGCTAAGACAAATAAGACGACCACCGGCCGAACCATGTGGGCTTGCAAGACCTTTCCCGTTCTCTTCAGTTTTGTCCTGGCGAAAGGTAACTTGCACATCGGTCTTCTCTGTGTTGTGTGCTAGAATTAAGCTAACTAAACAATAAATCATTTGCAGCTGATTGATTCCAGCGCCAGTTCGAGCGCCCACCGGCTCTAAGCTTCCACCCATCACCAGCCCTTCGTGACAGTCAGCCTGTCTTTGTCATCGTGCATGCGCTGAACGGAAGCCATGGATTTTATCCGGCCTTATTTCATTTATGCACTTGGCCCGGCTCAGATCGTCATATTTGTTAACAATCCATGTATGAGTCAGGGTATTTTAATTAATTACTGGTTAAGCTCAACTGAATTTTAAACTTAAAATCGTTAGCTGCAGTCGTGTTTCGTTTCTGAAATAAACCCGAATCCACTCCATCCATTTTCTATAATTCCACATTAATTGCGCTACGTCACGAGTGGGTTAATTACGATGTTTAAAGATCAGGCCAGGAGCCCTTTAATGTGAACATCGTTTTATTTGTCTCATCTGCTATATTTCAATATTTCCAGCTGACCTCTTACCTAAAGGTTATCGCGAAGTTTGCCGAGGTGACCGCCATTTCTGTGACAGCGCCATCTAGTGGGGCTTCGACAGTCACGGCATCGGAGAACGAGGCAGTACTCGCCACCTCCGCACTCAGCGCCAAGATCCTTTTCCTGACATCGCTCGTGTGACAGAGATAAGCCGAAGAATGGCCCCGCTGGCTCGGCTCCAGAGAAGGCATGTGGCACGTGATAAACCCTACAGTTCAGTGGGTATGAAATTAAATCTGCCCAGAGGGCCTTGTATCTGGAAGTGAGGGAGCATGGTCCAGATTTCAGAAATTCACGTTTCTGGTGGCTGCGCCTGGAATTCTTGGAGGCCTCACCGAGAGCTTTAACAGCGATGCCCCTCAGCCCACGGTCAGTTATAAAAGCCGGGCTGTAATGTGGCACTGAGGTGAGACAGGACTGGTGCTTGTTCCGACGGACATCTTAGTTCTGCCAGCTGGTGTCGTCGGCACTTTAAACGACTTTACCAACGAAGCCTAATGCTGCTCGATGGCGCAGAGAGCTGGTTCGGCCGAGCACTGATCCGGAATCGGTCTCATTCCATGGATCGATTTCCATTTGTCCGGTTTCCGCAACAAGCAAAACGCCTTCCCTATTGTAGTGAGTGGGAAGCGCTGTGTTCCGAACGCTTTGATTTTTGTTTATGTGTAATTTTAGATTACAATTGGACGATGATTTTTTTTAATGGAAACTTTCCCTCACAAGAAACCAAACTGGCGATCTACCTGGAGATAAAGACGACGGGATCGTCGACACGGAACGTCACCGTGGCGCCCTACCCTTCTTCGGTGAGTCCCATGACCGTGCAGAAATACCACGTACAGATGCCGGACATCAAGTCGCTAACGGATGTGAGGTTGTTGGCTGCCAGGTTAGGGAATTCCTCATCCTGGAAATTGGATATGGTGAGAACGCTTTTCTTCTAATCTCCAAACTAATCTGTTCCTTTTTTCTTATAGAAATCTGTATGGCGTGGCGTGGTGCGGCAGCCACATCCGGCCGCCAGGCGGCAGTTCTGTGCGCAGATCACATCGGAGAACAACATCCTTTGCTACCTTTTGGCCCTAATTTTTCTGGTGACGCCTTCTTGGCCATGAAGATATCGGGCGGGGCTGGGGGGGGGCGGGCAACAGCTGTATTAAAAAAAATACAACGGTCCATCTATTGATGTTTAATAATATCAACCATCCCACCAGCCGCATGTCCCCTCTGTGCGATGCTTCTCTTTTTACCCCTCCCTCCCTCTCTCTCTCTCTCTCTTTTATACTTCAGATTAGACTGGAAATTCCCGGCTATAAGGGGCCGTATTTATTCTGCAGCAATCACTTGTTCAGGAAGGGAAACTCGTCGCTGACACTCATGGAGTCGGTTTCCGTGGACCCCAAGCAGAATAACATTTCAGGTAGTGTGTAGTGGTTTATTTTAGCATGAATGGAGTATTGTTGTTGTATTTTTGGAATTGCGCATTATGCCTAGACGGATGCGTGGTATACACGATACACTTCACGTCAGCGCGTTATACAGCAACACGTCTTATAACGCTGTGGATATGCACCTGGAAACAGCGCGCCATAGGGGATATCTATGACCCTGTACGTACTGCTGCCATTTCTTACGTGTGAGGGGGCTTCATTAGGGGGCACCAATATCAGTGATACTGTACACATGATGTTTTATTTTTTCGTGTAGTGAGGACTCGCCAATGCACCGACCCCTGCTGCGGGGGGAGGAAGTACTCCCGGGAGGATGAGCCAGGTTGTGACTTCACCCTCGGGAACCGCAGGCTTCTTGTTGAAGAAGGCATCTAGTGTCGACCGTCCGGCCCCCGAAGCGTTTCCCAGCGGCTGCCAGATCGCCTCTCTCGACGGCGCCGTTGCGTTCCCGGACCAAATTCGGCCTTACGTCCTCCTATCCGCCAGTCGCTTAGATGCGCACTTCAGGTAGCGAACCTTGACGCCCTGGTCCACTGGCTGCGAAAGTGAGGTTGGTTGGGTTAACCACTTCCACTGGTACTGAAGTTCGCAGAGCCTCGAGGTCGTAAGGCCGACAGGGGGCGCTGCCCAGCAGTAGCAGTGAACGGGCTCCCAGTTCTTTTCCTCACACTACCACTTCGCTGCAGGACAGAACCTTGACGCAACGCACTGAACGGTTCTTTGAGAATCCCATTGTCATAGATCCGAGCTGTCTGAGAGTGGTAGACACCGGCAGCAGTACCACCGAGTGGGGATTCCCTTTCCTCGCGGAACTTTTGAACACATGGATTTTAATCTCTTTTTGTTGTTGTTTGTTTTATAATAAAAAAAAATCTACACCCGGGCCGTAGAGCGCCACAGGAGACACCACCACTGCACATTGGCAGCCTCGGAGGGAACCAGTCTTTTGACAGGGCTGGTCGCTGAAGCCGCCCCCTGGAGTGTACACCACCTGATGTTCTCGTGTATAGCAATTACGGTAGAAATACGTCTACTTTCAGGTGACAATTATCGATTATTTACGTTCTCTTTCAATACTTAGCGTGGCCGTCGTTCACCGTGGGGAGGCGAGTCTGCTTCCCCACGGCTGACGTCCAGTCTTCGGGCGATGGCAATTTTTTTAGCTGAGTCATCGATGTAGGTTTCGCTCTAGTTCTTTCCATGCCTCACATCGTCCACGTTCCTTCCATTATTTCCAACTGACCGGCTCCTTTCGAGGTCGTACAACCAAGGAACAGATCGATCTAAAGATCACTTCTGTTGGAGACTATACACTTCTCAAGTCACAAATCAGGGTCATACCATCCGCTAAATAAGGAGGACTTCTCTCTCTCTCTCTCCCCATCTCTGTACTGACGTCATCTTTTTAATGACATCATCTCTCTCTGTACTGACGTCATCTTTTTAATGACATCATCTCTCTCTGTACTGACGTCATACCCTCTCTCTCCCTCTCCATCTCTCTCTCTCTCTCTCTCTCTCTCCCTCTCTGTACTGACGTCGTCATCTCTCTCTGTACTGACGTCATACCTCTCTCTCCCCATCTCTGTACTGACGTCATCTTTTTAATGACATCATCTCTCTCTGTACTGACGTCATACCTCTCTCTCCCTCTCTGTACTAACGTCATCTCTCTCTCTCTCTCTCTCTCTCTCTCTCTCTGCTTATTGCATTTGTGCTATACATTAAGACTTCAGGAGATGTGCACTTCACAGGCAGGTAAATACATTTCAGCAGCCACCTTTGCCAAAAGAATGAATTACTCTGCGATTGCTGAATTCGTTTCTAATTCGCTGCGACTTAACCCGAATTTTCCAGAACATTCTTATTAATATTCTGTCCCCTTTTTTCTTTTTTTAGATTTTACCACGTCGACTCGGTGTTCGCCGTTTCAGTCAAGTCCGACGACTGACAGTATTTCCGGCACAGTCGCCGACGGCCTCAACACAGGAGCCCCTTGCGGCCCCGGCTGCGGCTCCGCAGGAGAAGTCGTGCCGACCGAGATGGCCCCCTCTGCGTCCGAGAGGACTGAGGCTCGGACCACGGCGTCTCGGGGAGGAGGCGTCGTGACGGTATCAGCGAGAACGGCGGGTGAACCCGAGGAGACAGCGACGACTGAGACAACTAAACGGGATACCTTGGACGACGCAAGAAATCCCTTTATTTCGACGAGTTCTGCGGGTCGTGATGAAGTAGATAACCCGTGCCCGCCTTGCTATTGCCCCCCGACCAACCTCACAGGTAACCGGACGACCACGCTCAGCCGGGAGGAGAACCTGAAGCGACTGGTGTCGGAGCTGGTCGTCGATAAAAAGACGACATCCAGTTATCTCCGCAGGAAAACCAGCGCCGACGATTCCCGACGTTCCGCCCAAGCCATCGGCTGTGTCGGGGTCGTCTTGCTCATTCTTCCTGTCGCATTCTTCGCTTTATTTGATTTGATAAATCTGGCGAAGTATTTCTCTACGTAGTTCGGGTACCGCCAGGAGCAGCTACGTCAGGTCAGATAATACTGTAAATTTGGGTCCTCGCTCCTTCGGTTGGAAACCGGGAGTCGGACAGCGTCGTGGGATCTGCAAGAGGGGGAGAACAAACTTTCAAATAGTATTCTTAATTTCCTGCCATCTGCGATGCCATACCTGGAGCTTTTGTCTACCTTTGCAGTACCGTTCTATCGTTTGTTCACATCTGATATCACGTATAATTCTACCGGTTCTATTGAGAAAACGGACTGATGATCATACGACACGTGTCAATCAAATAATACTGGTGATTTGTTGTTGGCATTAGGCTTCACTTGGCGCGTTGTGGAATGAGAAATAAAGTCGATACGACGGAGAATCTATTTTCCTGTTGTTGGAACTTTTACCGTAAAAAGTTGTGTTTCATTAGAGATACTGAGACCGATAGCAGGCAGATTCTGCCTGGGGGGCAGAGGCTGCCTATATCCCCTGAAGAAATGCTGTTCTGTATTTCCTTAAATCTGTTTGACTCAAAACAGTTAGCCATACGAGAGAGAATAGCCTGCTTTGAGGTAAACGTTAGCCGCCTAAAATCGCGAGGATTAACGTGCAATGGGCGTGGCTCGCAAGTTTATTCCAGTAAGGTATTCCGTCAACAGGTGCGCGATGGTCTACATATAGCAGTTCGCACTTCACCTGCTAAGGACACCAGGCAGCGCCAGAGAGTTCCTCGGTAGGCAAACAAAGGAAGCGGCGCTGGTACGCCCTCTAACTGTCGGAGAATTACCAAATGTGAGGAATCAAGTCCAAAATATGACCCGTGGCACTACCCAGGTGCGCAGTTACGCACCGTTCAGGTGACCTAGGTGAGATTAGCGATCACGGGTTAACATTCGTAAATGTTAGAAATCAGATCGAGGAAAGAATTCTTCCATTAAAATTGACGAATGTGACAAAGATGTTTTTTTTTTTTTTTAATCGAGCTAAACGGGCCGAGTTCTGATCCTCGTTACCATCCACCCACGTGCTCGGTGGGTGGGGGGGGGCGTCTTTGACCCAAATCGAAAGCCCTCTGCCGTCGGACCGTGAGACGCCGCGGGACGACTTCGGTTCGGATGTAGAGGTGTCATCCGATTCTTTGAAATCGTCGGTGGCAGGGGACACGTTTCGTCCACTGCCCTTCAGGGGTTCGTTTGGAAGTCGGTGGCCTGAGTAGAGGTGTCATCCGATTCTTTGAAGTCGTCGGTGGCAGGGGGACACGTTTCGTCCACTGCCCTTCAGGGGTTCGTTTGGGAGTCGGTGGCCTGAGTAGAGGTGTCATCCGATTCTTTGAAGTCGTCGGTGGCAGGGGACACGTTTCGTCCACTGCCCTTCAGGGGTTCGTTTGGAAGTCGGTGGCCTGAGCCTGAGTAGAGGTGTCATCCGATTCTTTGAAGTCGTCGGTGGCAGGGGACACGTTTCGTCCACTGCCCTTCAGGGGTTCGTTTTGGAGTCGGTGGCCTGAGTAGAGGTGTCATCCGATTCTTTGAAGTCGTCGGTGGCAGGGGGACACGTTTCGTCCACTGCCCTTCAGGGGTTCGTTTTGGAGTCGGTGGCCTGAGTAGAGGTGTCATCCGATTCTTTGAAATCGTCGGTGGCAGGGGACACGTTTCGTCCACTGCCATTCAGGGGTTCGTTTGGGAGTCGGTGGCCTGAGTAGAGGTGTCATCCGATTCTTATATTTATATATATTTTTTCTTCTTAGTTCTGCAAGACGATGACAAATCCTGAATTTCTGACGTCCGCAATTGTACACCTGGCTCTGTTCGGAGACATTTTCGAAAATGTGTTTCTCTCTTTAACTTGTACAGGTAAAAATAAAGTCTAAAGTTGAACTCTCTAACCTCTTCTGAAACTACCATCTCGAACTTACTGTCGATGATCGCAGCGTTCTCCATTATCACTTGTTGATGAGGAAAGGTTTCGCACATTTAAGCATTAAACTCGAGTTTCCACTCAACTGGACGATCTAAAGAAGTATTCACATTTTACCGGGCAGTTATTTATTTGCGCGCTTTTTCGGTATCAACACCAACATGGACTTGGCATCATCTGCAGACGGTTTAATACTAGCATCTAGTACAGTTCTTCGTCAGTATCGTTTAAATGAATCAGGGCTCAAAACCAAACCTTGCGGCACAGCCGCGGAGGAGAAGTGGAAGGTGAGCCTCGATAGCCCACGGCGCCTACTGGGTCACAGGTGATCGGCTGTTGTGGTGTACCACGTTTTACATTACGACACTAAATGTACAGCACAGATGCTAACCAGCGCGGGCCGGGGGGGGGGGGGTGGTGGTATAAGTTACGTAAGATACGGAGGCTGGCAAAATAGGAGCGATTCAAGTTCTCCGACATCGATCGCCACTAGAGAGAGAAAATCACGTGGTAATAACGCGTATACCCCCAGCGGTGAGGTGATAAGATGTCAGAATCACCAGGGACGTTTGGTAAACAGACCTAGATCTGCCTAGACATCTAAGAAAATGGGGGAAAGAATGGAGGGAGGTCGTGGCTGTAGCTGTTAGGACTGTGTTATATATGAGCAGCGCACTAATCTAAGAGTGTAGCAAAGTGATTAATAAACGGCTGATTACTGTTAGCCCTTCTTTTTTCTTCCGTGCCAAAATGGAGTCTCTCTCTCTCTCTCTCTCTGTATTAATCTCTTTCTCTCTGTAATGACACAATCTCTCTCTCTCTCTCTGTATTCATCTCTTTCTCTCTCTTCTCTCTCTCTTCATCTCTCTCTCTCTCTGTAATGACACAATCTCTCTCTCTCTCTCTTCATCTCTCTCCTCTCTCTGTGTATTCATCTCTTTCTCTCCTGTATTCATCTCTTTCTCTCTCTCTCTCTCTCTGTATTCATCTCTTTCTCTCTGTAATGACACAATCTCTCTCTCCTCCTCTCTCTCTCTCTTCATCTCTCTCTCTCTCTCCCCCCCCCCCTCTCTCTCTCTCTCTACTTTCATTTAACTTTTTTTGCACGGTCACTCATCAAATGTTCTGTTATCCAGTATTTTAAAACGTCAGCTTACGAGAGACAACTTCTGTGGGCCAAAGAGCTTTTATTTCAGTGAAGTCTGTGAAATTTGACTTACTCTCGCCCGGCTTTTCTTCGGAAAGACCTTGGATACTCGCACTACTCTTAGCCATCTGTCTGCGGCGACAAGTTTGAGAGCTAAATAACACCGGGTGTTTTAACCTTGAGCTTAACAAATGACACCCGGAGGAGAAACAAACAAAAAAACTCCGCAGTTACTAAGTTAACAGGAGAGCCACAACTTGCTCTTTAACAATGGGAGAGGCGTTAATTTCACCCTGCATCAGCAGACTAAATTTGCTGTCGAGTGTATTTATCTAACGTTTCGGTAGAACGAAGAAAGATAGAAAAATGTGCCCAGTGTCTCGGGAGCATCAAGAGCGATGTCCAAACCACTCTGGCTTCGAATGGCAAATATTTCTCTCACACCAAACAACTGCGACGCGTCTCTTGAGGGTGCGCTGAGGGCTCCCTCCGCCCACAAGCCCGGTGGGTGCGGTGAATGACAGGTTCGATGCTCAAAATAAATATGTCCAAATTACAGCGGGCCCCGTAAATATCGGCCAGAATGGTTTCATAAGTACCAGTTGTACCATTGGTGTTCTGAGCAACTTCGATCTCAGGAAAAAAATCCTTACATTAAGACCAAGTGCTCCAAACATCCATCACGGCCAGACCCGTCAGTCGCTACTCTTCTGACGTCATTGTTCCAAGTCCCCTCCTTCAAAGGCCGCAACCAGTTTCCGGTATTTGCAAGTCTACGGTCCGTGATCTGTGTTTGCAGTCGGAAACGAAGAGAGCAGACATCGCGGTGGCCGAGCGAACATCTGACAGCCGGGGAAATAAATTATCATCCTGTTTGCGGAGACGGATTTCGTTCGACGAGATGAGGCTTCGCCGGCGGCCCTTTGGTAAGATGCCACCGAACCCGGAAGTGTAGTGCAATTAACTTCGTGGGGTTTCAGTAAATATACCAAACGGAATTACTGGACTCTGGGCACTAATATATTTGTCTACATAAAAAAAATATAAAAGAAAGTATATAGTAATTCTAAGATTACAATTTTGGCAAATGCAGGTCTGACTGAGGTATTCTCGTGCTGTCTCAACGTTAACTGGAACTACTCAAAACCATTTTCTCTCATGACTTCAGGTGAACTTTCTGAACTCGGTTAACCCTCCAGAGACCGCCCGCGACACCGGGGCAACTCGATGGCGCCGTTCGGCTTATTAGCAGCTCTGCTCGTCAGGCTACCCACAAACGTGGGCGGCTGCTTCCGCCACGTGACCGCTTAACCATTTCCCTCTTGCCTTTAGTTCCAGACGCCGCCGTCGATAGCATCCCCGAGACGCGGTTCTCTCTCTACACCGACTGATTTTTCTGTTTGTTGTTGGTTTTTATGACAGTAAAAAAAAATATCTAATATATTTAACAGTTAATTCTGTTCGGTTTCGTCTAAATAACCGAAAGTTACTTAACATCGAAATGTTACTTAAGAGGGAGGGAAACTTTAACCGAGTACTGACTTTAGATGCTTCAAACACGGATGTGACTACTGATTCTTCCATGTAACTTTACGGACTTAGGCTCTGTTTGCGCAGGCGGAGAAACTTTTACTGAGGGCCGGGCAAATCCCATAATCCTTACAAAATCCTATTTGCAGCTGTTTTCAGGTAACATCTTTGACATAAAAACAGGAGACGGCAGCCGACGTCTCGTTTATTACCTGCGTGGTAAGACACCGTGTGGCTGTTTTACTGAGCAGTACGAAGTAGGAAATCAATCTCTTTTAGGGAATCGAGCCGCGCTTGACCCTTTCGGTGCTCAATTCAATTTCGTGCTGGAAAGTTTCGATTATCCATCGGGAAAAATGGAATCAGGAATATTGATCGGAGAAATTGCGGGTCTTTGAAAGATGTGCGGGTATCCACCGCTTGTTGCAATGGAATGGGGGGTTCTTTTTTGAAGCCGTGGGGATCAATCTGCTTCCAGCATAGAATGGCTACATTTGTTAAAGCGGATATATCCGAGTTCGGCGTCGTAAGGGTTAAATACCGTTTTCGAAATTCCTTCTATTGGATCACTTATTTTGTGGTCTGGATTTTTTGCTAATACTCGATTTAAATACATTTATTAAACATCAATGTCTTTCCTCTTTAATTTTCTTGCTGGGTGATAATAATAATAATAATCTATTTTATTTCTAGTAATAAAAATGGCATTTTTTTCATTTTGTTTAGCGAATTAAAAAACTTAAAGATCTCGTGTTAGCTTCTGTTTTTGGATATTTACATCGGTGTTTTCCTGAGATGTTCTTAAAATGAGGGACATCTTCTACCTGGTCGCCTTAGGTACCGCTATCACAAACATCCCTGTACAATTAGGCTGACTTGGGTGAGTCGATAATCACTCGCCGAAAAGCCAACGAACACAGAAGCGTGTATTGTTTTCAGAGTTCTCCATCCATGTCTCCTGGCAGATGTAGTCAACGGACAGCCGGCTCGATCGCGTCCTACCTGCCAGCCCGGGCGTTCTTTCTCTAATTAGAAACTCGGCCGGAAGAGAGAGCATTATGCAACCGACGGACGGCGCCGATCAATACGTAACATCCCTATTTCAGTAGCAGACTTTGACAAAAAATCTCGTAAAGAAAAAGTAATTAGAGATGGACAGGAGTGCGTGGAGTCGGTGTTCTGTACTGTAGCGTACGGCATCGGCCAGAAGTCGTCAGAGTGGAGAGACTGGGCTGATAGATAGTTGTGGGATCCGAAGGCGACAGATGGAAGAGGTCTGCTCCTGCGAAGAGAGTAGGAAGGGGTCTGATCGGCCAGGCTTCATCTATCGAACGGAGAGGCGGCGGGCTCTGAAATCTCACGGGGAACGAAAGGGGGGAAAGTTAATTTAAGACAACCGACTCGTTTAAAGGGCTCAGTCATCCACACATTTGAAACGAGTCTTTATTTTCACTTTGTTTTTCTTTCAAATTGTTCACTTTAGTTCACTGTTCACCCGGTAGACGGCCAGCCAGCCTACTGCTAATCCAACTGGCCAACAAAAGGGATACACAAAAAGGTTTTCCCCCTCCTCATTAATTACTGCTGCGGATGGTAGAAGAAAAAAGAAACTTATTATTATTATTATTATTATTATTATTATTATTATATTATTATTATTATATATTATATTCTAAATCTGACGGCGGCAGGTGGTAATAGAGCTTGGGTGTCAGATATTTGTGTCTACCTTTTCACGAGCATTAATCTACAGACCGAGGAAACAGGTGGCGGATTTGTTGTTCAGGGGGGGGGGATATTTTGCCATAATAAATGTCCAGATCGCAACTAAGCCCATCTTCCGTATGGATAATCGATAAACACTTAACTTATTCCCCGTCGGGACTCGAACTGCGGCGATTCCTCAAAGGCACCACGTGACCGCCTGTCTCGGCCGAGCGTTGCCGTGGGAGTAAGTCACATCGAAACCCGCTCTGACCCGACAGCTACTTGAAACAATAATAAACGGGATGCAGAGATTTTACCTACGGATTAAAAAAATCCGTTCTTATGTCCCCGCGGCCGGCCCCACTTTTTTTTTAAAAACTGCGGCCATATCGCGACTGTCATGGCGGCGGACTTCTTCTGCGCGTGCGGGTCACGTTAGAAACATCTCTTTAAAAATGGCGGTGGGGGCCGTCTTTACAAAGCCCCGCCCACCCCAGCCATGGGCGGAGTCGCTTCCATCGTCTTGCTGTGTGGGAGGAAATGTACCCACGCACTCACCGGTCGTCTTAATCTACTAGAGAAGGGGGGGGTTGAAAACCAAAATAACTGTTACCTTTTATTTTTAAAAAAAAAAGGAGTAATAACTGAATAGAAGTGGCTATGGTTAGGGAGATTAAAGGTGTGAGTGAAAGGGCGAGGGACTGGAATTTAAATTTAAATTGCTGAAATTTAAAGGGCTAAGAGATAAATAGGGGTTAACGACAGGAACTTGCAGAATGGATGAGGAGAAAGAAACCGTAACGGAGGTTGAGATAAACCTAAATTTACAACAGGTTTTCTGACGTCAGTTCCGGGGCCGTTTGTCTCCCTCCTCTGAGAAGATCGGAGGGCTGCCAGCACTCGACGGGAATCATTGTCTGCCCGGGGTCAGATCCCACAGCCTTCGTCGGTTTGTCCAGATGGTCGCCGGTTACCGGACAACGAGAACATGACGGTGCTGGGGATGTGGAAGACGGGCCGCGCCGGGTGGTGGCGCGTCAGTCCCTCGTTGAAGGAAAGACGGGCGAGGGCGTTGTAACCAGATGAAGGGTCAATGCGGTCGTTCCCCCGCGCGCGCGCACGCGCGACTCCGCCTCCAGGGGGTGGGTTTATAAGGCCGGGCCACCCGAATCAACGGACAAGAGCGGAGACAAGACGGTGGAACGTCGCTAGAATCTCGGACGGGAGCGAACCATCTGCGCCATATTCGAGAAGGAATCTGGCGAAATAGATCAACGGAAACGAGTTTTTAATATTTCCCATCGTCCGATTGGCGAAGGGGGGCGAGCGGCCGAGGAAATACGTAGCACGAAGGGGGCGTCAGACATCGAAATGAGAGTGGTCCACTGCTTCCTTGTAGCCGTGATTTTTGGGTGCTCTAGTGGCGGATCGAACCGGATGCCAGAGCTTCAGACCGAAACGGCCAGGAACAAACGGCAGGATTGTTGCGTCTTAGATATATTCTGCGCCAGCAGTTGCTTTGATGAACACGAGGATCTGGACTACAGATTCGCTGAGCCGATGAAAAGAGCTTCATCGAACAGACACATCCGCAGCTTCATCAGTCGTTGGAACTCTGAAAACCCTTCGAATAGAATGAAAAAAGCAACATTCGAGGGGCCTGTTAGGAATCTTTAAAGGTGAGCCCGACTTTGGATTGTTTGCTTCACAAATTAACAATAGAAGGTTTTTTTAAATAAATATATTTCAACAGCGGATGCTCGTCATCTCTCTCTCTCTCATCTCTCTCTGTAATGACGCCCCTCTTCTCTCTCTCTCTCTCTCTCTCTCTTCATCTCTCTCTCTCTCAACACTCTCCTCTCTCTCTTCTCTCTCTCTCTCTCTCTCTCTCTCTCTCTCTCTCTCTCTCTCTCTCTCTCTCTCTCTCTCTCTCTCTCTCTAAGATTACAGCACATTTTTTGTTTCCAAGTGTGAAGCTTAGAAAGCTGCTGGAGAGTTTTCATTTATGCACTGCAATCTCCTGCCAGGAACTTTAAATTCTTGTCGTCTCCTGTGGTTAGTGTTGGTGGAGTCTGGTGTACGCTAAACACGTCTAACCGATACGATAAGATGACCTCCAAACTGTAAGTACCTCCCTCCCTCGGAATATCAGGAATAATTTTGCGATTTAGATTCGTGAGTCTGTGTAATTATTCTAATTATCTATCTAAGCGTCAATTCGAGGTTTCAAAAAAGCCCATCTAAAATTGCAGGCGCAATCAAGTTAGACTTTTAAAGGTTACCTGTGTAAAAATTACCGATTCCCCTGCTAACATTCAAAAGCAAAAGGAATCTTCAACGTTGGTGGCCATCACAAGAAAAACCAAAAGTTCGTATTTGCTTTGTGTCTGCGCGGCATTAAACGCGGAGTCGACGTCAAGTAAATGCCGTGCGAACAGGACATTTCCGCTTTTTAAAAATCTTATGGGCAGGATCCCTTTAACCAATGAACTGACGTCCAGCGCAACACAAACCAACCTTTTTAAGAGATCTCGTCTCAAGCCCTCGTTACCCGACAGCTCTTTCCACCCTGACGCTCCAGCTGTACGGGGCAGCTTCGCGTGGGCTGCCGTTCGCTCAGAATCACCGGACATCTCTCGAATCGAATCGTCCGGGCGGAAAGCCTATAGACGACCCCCTGCTCACCGTCCTCGACACGACGAGAGCGACAGCCCCAACCTAGACCAGCATGCTCTGAATGGAGTCGGGCCAGAAGTTTGCTTACTTTATTCTAATATTTTGTTTCGCACCCGACTGCACTTTCTAATCAGTTTTATTTACCAGTTCGGGATCGACCACCAACGCTAGAGAACAGGTAATGGGACCAGGAATGCCGTCAAGCCAGCCATGTTTCAACACACCTGCTATCTTTACAGCACTTCTTAATACTGTAATAAAGTTTAAATTCTTTTTATATGCTGATTTCATTTCAACTCAGTCCATAGAAAGAACAATCTGCTGAAGGCTTAAGCACTTTGCATTTATTAATATTAACATCCTTTTAGAGTGAATGGCCACAACACTTTCAATCTAGATACTTACGACACAACTTGGTATCAGCTGCAATTTTGTGTCGCCTGTATCTGTGCTTGTAGAGGATCGACCCAAATATCCAACCATAAGGCAGTCTCGTTATTAACATACGTTGTCAAGAACGATTACTGTTCACATCAGGAGTGATGAATCGTACGAAAAGTGTGAGTTAAAATCAGAGTATGCCATAATCATGGCACTTTTAAGCTAAACACCATTTTCTCTAGGAACTCGTTACTAACGTAGGACTTTCCCCGAATGAAACTCGTGCTGTTCTTTCTGAAGTTACGTTGATTTTCTTTAGATAAGATTCGGCTTGCAGATTGGTTGGCTGTCCTGGTGTTTACACACACACCAGAGATAACCTACAGTAAAAATAAATAGGAGATTAAAAGTTTTCTCGGAGCGAGCCAGAGAAGCTATCCCTATCTTAGATCGTTGAAACACTGAATTTACCTTATATACGATTCGTGATCTTAACGTATCTTGAATTCTTTGCAGATCTAAGATGACGACACCGGAAGACTTCACGATGTTACTGCGGTTCACTGCCAGTGGTAGCTTATGATACACACAACTGAAGTTTTTTTGAGAAAGGCCAATATTTAAAGATAAAAGTGATTTTGGAATTTCTTGCCCTTAGAGGATTCAAACTAGTATGTACGGATTTTCCAAGGATATTGAAATTGTTCAAGCTTTTGTCGTATTTACATTTCTTCTTTCATTATTTGAACCCTGAGCTAATAAATATCTACTCGAGTCAAACCTTGAAAGAAAGTTTTATGTAAAATAAAATTTACTTTAAATCATAAGATTCTTTTATTGTTATTGTTCATTACAACCCGTAAAGAGTTAAGAACTTAAAATATTACAACTTTTTACTACAAAATTCTTTAATACGGTAGTTTAAAGCTAAAACATACATCTGCAGTTGATCTCTTGTATATATTTTCATATATCTAAAGGGTCTAATTTTAAAAAAAGGTTTTTCCAGAGTGTTACGATTGCAGAAACATTTCCGAATAGAACAAGTTAAAAGTTTACAAGTTTTCTCGATATAAAGTTTCTAATTTACACCCAGCACCGTACTTAAGTGTTCTAGTGTCTGCTTACATGTTTAAGGATTTTTAATTAAAAGCAACAACTGTCACACATCAACAGTACATATTTGTATACGCTCCCTTTTCTTACATTATGACGGAATTTCATATTGGCGAAAGTTTAAGAATACCGACGTCAACTGCTCATATCCGAAGTTTTCTCACAAAACCAAAAGACCACCCTAACCCAGTGCATTCTAAATAGGTAGAAGAACCTTCAAGAAAGCCACACAGTTTAGGTCCGGATCGTGGAGTTACCTGCGCAAGGAAAAACATTTTCAGATTGCAAGGCTGCTATCAGTAAAACGGTGTTCTGTCAATCCGGGAAGCTGTGGGAACAAATTGGCGGCTACACCGAATGCCATAACCCAAAAAACGGATCCTCGGACCAAATGGAAAAAAAAGCCAATCACCTGTCTGAAATTGGCTGGCGTAAGACTGCCGTTAAAATGTTAAGGAATTGTAAGAGCCTGTCGCCGGTCTCTGCGATAACTTTCTAGAAACGGCTTCGTAATTTTGAATTGATGAAGCGCGTTGCCAGAAAGAAAAGTTTGGTTTCCTTGAAGAATCGAAGGATCATCCGACTTCAATTCGCCAAAGATTCGGAAATGTGGGCCCACGGCGGTCTGGCCTGATGGGTTACGGTTCCAAAGTTTTGGATCATACGTTCGAACTCATATGCCGAGAAGATTCCACGAAGCATTCTGCCCGATGATCAGGGTTGGGGGGTGCCTTATTCATAAGATTTAGAAAACCTCCAAATTATTCGGCCGACTCGAGCCGATATCAGCACCGACCGGTCTGTTTATCTTACGTAATCTCTAAAAATGGGGATTTTTTGGACAAAATTTCGAATGTTTTATTATTTCTAAACCTTCTTTCCGCCTTGAAATTCCTTCAT
Source organism: Nautilus pompilius (assembly GCA_018389105.1). Classification (NCBI taxonomy): domain Eukaryota; kingdom Metazoa; phylum Mollusca; class Cephalopoda; order Nautilida; family Nautilidae; genus Nautilus; species Nautilus pompilius. The sequence continues at coordinate 305,782 of JACATO010000946.1, read as the reverse complement.
AATATGGAAACAAGCAAAAAAGAAAGCGACCTTATGCAGACTCTATGCCGTATTACTTACCAGCCATGTTGATGGATATGTCAGTCGAAACACAAGAATCTGCCCTGCTATCAGTGTCATTCCAGGGCTGGAATGTTTATTTTTACATATTTTACGTGCCAATTCATGTTTGCTTTGCCGTCTGCCAGTTACATTCGTCAAGATAAATAAATGTCAGGTCTGTTTGTAGGTTGGATTATGGTGCATTAACAGCTTATGACCGGCCACACTCTCTGAGACGATCAGCCTTTTGTGCGAGCCAGGCTGTCCTAAGAAGGCACGCGCGTAAACAATGTAAAAGGTAGTAGAGAGAATTTGACGAGGCCGATTGTACAGAGGTAATATGTGCTACGTGACAACCGGACCCGGCTTCCTGATTAACCCCATACCAACTGCTGTTAGTCAGATACAGCGTCTGTCCTTTTGTTTGGATTGCAGGGCTTATTTAGTGGCCCTGCCAAACAGGGAGGGGGGAGAACCAACGAAAGCAGAGCCTCTATTATTCTGTGGTGCGAGTTTGCGTCGCCATTTGCTTCCATTCTCAAAGGGGACATTTTTTTGGCGACATTTCCAGATTTGATGTTTCGCGTTAGACGCTTTCTAGCCCTAGCCCCCAAACTACCTAACAGCTGACAGCTGTCTTGCAAAATTAAAGCGAGAACCAACTGATTGCAAATGGCTAATTCCCGTGTGGTCCCTTGGCAGCGCCCTCCAAAGATTATCGGAGAGATCCACGGTTCTTGTTATTGTTACCAACCAGCTATCGGAGACTCTGGCGGTGATCTTCTGCATCTTCTTTTTGCTTCCGGAGTTGGAACTTCTACCCTTACAAGGATAAGAAGTAAATATTCCTAGTGCTTAAAATATTTAGCATTTTATTTATGATTATGATTTTTCAAGAATGTAACAATGCTCGCCTGATACCACAAGAAATAACTTAGTGATCGTCACACTCTGAAAGGGTTGGCAACGCTTGCCGGGTGTCCGTGGCTGTCACGTGACGTCGCTGCCACCATCCTCTGTATCGCGTGCGACAAAGTGTTGTTGGTATGCTGCTGGCTTTCCAATCAGTATTACATCTTTATCTATTCTATTTAGTCTAATAACGATGACGACGTCTGGACGTAGAGAAATACATTGGTAAGCACAAGGAAAGTACAGCCCCTGATACACACACACACACACACACACAAAACAAGATGGAGAAACTGGAGAAATTCTTCGACATGGCAGTAGCCTGAACATCAGAGTAATGCGCCCCAGCTGGCTGAAATAGGCCCTGAACAACCATTCTGACAGGTACTGAGAAAATGAAGGGGAAGTGGCGACCCAACAGTCCGATGAACGTACACGTGACAATAATTCCGCTAAGCCATCATTAACTCAAGACCATGCAACCTAACCACTTCTGGTGGCACAGCAGAACAGAGGTTATCTCGGATCCACTAAGATGCGGATAGTTGCAGGATGCCCTATTTTATCCAGTAACAAACGGCAAGTTTACATAATTTATTTTTAAAAAAAAATATTCTCAAGAATAAGAAAAGGTCGAACGCAAGTGGCTTGGATATTTAAGAATAAATGGCTGTTTACTGTTTCTGCTGTAAATTGGTCAGTCAGAAGTTGAGCCAGCTATCTTTTGATAGACTGCTTGACTGGAAGCATTCAAGTGATAGCTTTGAAAGTCTTCTGGTATCACCCGATCATAGGCATTGCATGCGACAGTGATATAAGTTGAAAGCTTAATTTAAAAAAAATTACTGATGCATTAAAGCAGTCTCAAATGCAGTTGGAGATTGACTGGTCCATCGGCTGTCATCCCTTATTCTGTTCTTAGCTGAGAAAAATTTGGCTCTACGAGGGATGGAAAATCGTGAAAAACTTAATGTCCATAACGGTAAATTTTGGGCACAAATGGAAACATGGCTAACTATGACCAATAAGGACATTGACGACCACTATCTAGGAAACAAATATGCAAAACGAATTCATTGAACTTATCTCAAATTGCAAATTGAAGAAAACCTTGTGCATAGTTGAAACGTCAGAATACTATTCTATCATCCTTGATTGTACACCAGATAAAGGTCATCCGAAACAGAGGACACAGCCTTAGAATTATCAATGTTTGTGAGAGTGTACCTAGGGTACTTAACTATCAATGACTTTATTTACTAGAACTGGATTGACAGAGCCCCATCTTAATGAGCTTAAAGATTTGAACTTACCGTTAAGTGACTGTAGAAGTCAAGAGTATGATAATGGTGCCGAAATGAAGAGTGAAAATTCTGGTGTCCAGAAGAGAATTTTAGATTTTAACCCTAAGGTAACTTACATTCCCTGTGGATGTCACAGTTTAAACCCAGTTCTGTGTGATGCAGCAAATTCTTGCATAACAACTTTCAACTTATTTTGGAAATGTGCAAAAAATGTATTGTCTCTTCCCATCCTCATCAAAAGGATAGACAGCCTTAACATTATTTGAGTAAGATGCAGTAAAAATGACATCTAAAACTTGATGGAAAAGTTGCACTGATAGTGTAAAATTATACGTTTTGTGACACCTGAAATGTATAGAGAATTTTTGCATCATTGAAAATCCTTGACCTTGATAGTGTAACTTGTGCAGAAGCTAATGGTCTTCTGGCTGAGCTACGGTCATTCATATTTCTCTTTAGCACAGTTATCCGGTCCGACATCCTGTCACAAATAAACTAAGCAAGCAAGCAAATGCAAAATATCGGTATTCAGCTAGATGCTGAGGTGTCATCTTTTAAAGGTATCCAAGACTATGAGCATAAAGACGATGGTTTTCAAAAAAGCAATAGGAGTTGCTGAAATCACTGCTGGGCCATATGATGATCCTATTGAGGTAAAATTTCCAAAACAGTGAGTAAGAAACAAGCGCAGATTTCTCCAGAATGAAGCTTGAGGTGAGACCATAATTGATCCAAATGACAAACTTCGCATTTAACTCTTTAATGGTGGATGAAACAATTGTTCGTCTAGATGACAGGTTTAGGCAAACGGTGCGGTGTAAGGACAAACCAGGGCTCTTTAACAAAAATGGGTGACGATGACCTCGAAAAGAGATGCAAAGATATATCTTTACACCCCGAAGTAACATAGACCCCAGAGAATCACAATGATTGTCGAAATAAGTGTAGGAGCAACAAGTTTCTCAGTAAAGTAGGTTTGTTATGACTTGGGTTGATGTAATGTATTATATAATATTCTCCACTCTAATAAGAATTCATTACACTGAATATTTGTATTATCAGTGTTGTGGTCAGATACTTTCGTTGATGTTTCATCAATAGAGCAAAATGAAACTGAAAATGAATACGTTCCAATTTCTTACCAGTCATCATAATTAAGTCTCTAAGGGGCCCCCATCTTGCCCAGCGCCATTAAGCCTCTAGGGGTCCTCAAACGTCTCTCTTGCCCAGCGTCCAATCAACTCTAAAACAGCCTCTGCAGCCACTGTGGGACTGCCAATTTTAAGATAAAGTTTCCCGAATAACTTTCAGTTACTTAAAACGCTTATCGATCCGACAAAGCGGAGTAACTAAAGGTTGTGAACTAGAAGAGAAGAAATGTTATTAAAGCCACAAGGACTTGCATTTGTCAGTCGTGAAAACGTTGAAGACAATGGAAATTACACAAATGTATAACAATGTCTGGTAATACGATTAGAGCGAGGCGAGAGTCTGCAGCCTGAAGCCGAGTTCGACCGATATTCCTGACGTGAGATTTAAACACACAAGAACACGTCTCTGTTAATGATATAAAAGGGTTAAAAGCGAAGAAACGAAAGCCTTTTAGGAATATTATCGTCTTCGAATTAACAGTATTTAGGGTAAGCAGTTCGCTAACTTTTAGTGTTTACTGATCAAAATGAATAAATTATACTTTCATCGGATGATGATGTACTGTTTAATGCAGCATGGAGATTTGCTGCCAAATAAATATCTAAGTAGACTTAAGATGTTCGAATTTGGATATGATTTTTAAAGATACATCAGGTGTTCTGTGATTAATTAGATTATTTCTATCGTGTAAGGGTTATAAAGAAGCGGTTTATTTCACTCTCCAACAGACAAACTTTCGCTGATCCGAAACAGAGAATAACAGCTCTGGAAAACAAAGGATTTTCGGAGAGGAAAGTCAGTGAGATTACCCGAGTTAACGGTCCACAGCTTCGTGGTGGAGTTCTGAGCAATTAAAGGTGTAATTACGATGGCAAAGGGGGATATGGAAACTGCTACAATAAGAAATAAACTGCTTGATAGTGGATAGCAGGGATGAATAGACTGAAAGAAGTTATTCACTGGTATGGAGGATAAGGCAAAACAGTTTAGAAAAAGAGCTTGTTAAAAGCTCCCATAATTTTGGTACACATTTTGATGAAAGCCAAGAAAAGTATAATTATTTGTCAATAAAATGTGACTCGGGCGTCAAGGCAACGTGGCGGAGATGAGAATGGTGTAGTTCTCACCTGTAGGAGAGGCAATCAAAGCACTATACCGGAGGCGAACGATCTCAAAAGTACTTAATCGATTGACATCTGCACCAACATCTTTAGTAGTAAATATTCTGCATACGCTAGCTTCTCTTATATTATGACGGAATTTCATGTGGACAAGAGTCTAAGAACGAACCAAACTTATTTAAAACTTTGTCACAAAACCCCAATTTTTAGAGATTAAATCAGATAAACAGATCAAGATTAGTATTTGGTCGCACAACCATGGACATCAGTTAGTTTGCAAGGAGTCCACAAGGCAAATACAGCAATCGATCCAAATATCGACCCAGTAATCTAGAATAATTGATCCAGTTTTTTGGCTTTTTAGAATTCTTAAGCTTAGTATATATCGTTCCATAAATCCCCTGTTTGATTCAAATCAGGGCTTTGATCTGACCCACTTTAGGAGTGGAATTTTTTTGATCTGTGAGCTACTACTACTCGATGATTGCAACCGAATGTTTTGGATCGTTATCGTGTTGGAAAATCCAGTTGAAAGGGAGATATCCCCAGAATATGGTTCTAGTATATTGGTCAAAATGTACAGGTAAACAAACCAATCCATTAGTCCCTGGATACAATCAATATGGCCTGCCCCTTTTGGGAGAACCAACCTCATACCAGAATAGACCACCCCCCCTTTGATCATCGGTTTGGCAATGCTTCACCGAATCTTCGCCCTAAGTCTGATCATCTGATCCGAACCTCTGGAATCGTGTTTCATGGGACCAAAGCACTTTTTCCTACAGTTCCGGAGCCCAGTGAAAAATGTCTAAGACGAACTGAAGTTGGGTCCTTTGATTTCCCAAGAAAACAGTGTTTCTTTCTAGCAACATGTCCCCAGCAGTTCGAAATCACAAAGACACGCCTTCTGCCGGTCTATGGCGGACAGACGACCGAAAGAACGAGAAATTGCTTCTCTATCGGTGTAATGTTTATTGTTGCACATCTCACGTGTCAATTAATGTTTGTCCTGTTAAACTTTTGTCCGCTATTGTATACTTTTATAAATCGGGTTCGATTAACCGATTCTCTTTCCATGAGTCAGGAGCCGATTGAACATTCCTGCCGGTGTCGGTCAACACGTTAGACTGACCCCCGGATCAAAACCCCGAATACAAGAGTCTCAGAGTGAATTGCCTTCATGCCTGGTTGGAATTCGCCATAATTAACCCCTTGAGTACGCCCTATATCTACCGACGGTGGGCGCTGATTCTGACAGCCGTCCCGTAAAGCACACGTTCCCAGGGTTACTTTAGCTGTAGGAAGCCGTATTCTTCCTCACACAACTGAATACCTGAAATATCTGTAACTGGGCGACCTCCGGACCACCTACGTTCTGCTGTATTTGGCCACTTCGACGAGAACAGCGACTCTGGGCTCGTATCTCCTACAGGAAAACAACAAACAGCCCGTGAAAGAAACACGAGACTTTTCAGTTTGCCGACAGGCGCCATGGCTGAATTCCATAAATCTGGGAGGAGAGAAGGAAAACTGACGGGATTTCTCGGTTACTGTAATCCGATATTCCGAGCCCCTGGTGGCGGAATTCTAGTACTAGGAACTTTGGACGGACGTACACGGCTGTTAACCTTTACTATCTGATCTAACCTCCTTAACTGCTCTTCTAATCGTCTGTCGGGAGCGGCCTGGAGAACATATCCATTAAATCTGCTGCCATAGATCAAATTACCCGAATCCCCGATTCCGAGCACCCAAAGTTGCCGCTCCTTTCTTTTCTAAACGTCAAGGTTAACTGACTCCCTTCCTTTCTTTCGTGATCCAGAAACGAGGCCGGCTTCCACTCGGCTCCAAGTAAAACACGTGCGCGGCCAAGGGGAGGGCCACGCCGACAAAGGGCAGGCAGCCCTCCCAGACACCCACCCCCCGCCTCTGGTTCCTTCCCGACATTCGGCCACCATACTATCAAGGTCGGTCGACCGAAGCACATCCAGACACGTTAGTTAGCATCGTTTACATCCCACCCGCCGGAGCAGCTCCGAGAGGAAGAGGGACAGCAGCTCGACACTTTCCAGAAATAGGAACCGCATCTTAAAACTGTTCTAGAATGTTCTGGCGCTTTAAGTGGATCCGTCACAGCCACGAATATCCATCCGTTCATAGAGTTATCTCCCGTATTTAATACCTTCAAGCGGCACCGTGCTGCAGCTGGGGATACATTTGTTGGCGGTGACATCCGGTGGGACAGAGAAACAATGAATCAAAATTACAATAACCTCCTCCAATTACTTATATATTATTTGCTACACCTAATTATGCTACTGTTTATGGAAACGGAGGCAAGCAGCGAAGGTGAAAACTTGTGGCAGGAGGCGGAGACGGACAGACAGCAGACAGACAGACAGGTGCTGTCCGGAAAGACGATGAAGATAAACTAAAAGATAAATTATTTTAAAATAAAGAAACATTTTATTTTTTTTTTCTTTAAAAACATATCTAGGGAGAAAGAGTTAAATATAATATACTTCAAGCGACTCCCTTTCTCTCTTCAAGGGTTAACTTCCGACCCGGCTCATTTCAGCTCGTCGGGGCAGTCTGGCTGCCTGGACGGATGGGCGACCCTGAAGGGCTCCAGCTTCTCCAGCTCGCCGTTTATCCTGGAAATCACCGGAAACTTCGCCATGTCCACCCTGAAACGGTTTGCGTTGTACACCTGGGGCACGAGGCAGAGGTCGGCCACGGTCACCTCGTCGCCGACGCAGTACTTCCCGGCCGACTCGCCGAGGGCGGCTTCCAGTGCGTGGAAGCCCCTTTCGATCCAGTACTGGGCCCATTCCAGCTTCTTATCGTCCCCGACCTTCTGCAGCACGCTCAGATTCTGCAGGGGCTGGACCCCAGACACTATGATCTCGGCGATGGATCGAGCCACCGCCCTCTGGGCGGGGTCCTTCGGCAGCAGAAACGGGGGCTGGGGCCGGGATTCCTCCAGATACTCGATGATGGCCAGGGACTGCGTGAGGAGGCGGCCGTCGATCTCCAGGACGGGCACCTGCTCCATGGGGTTCGTCTTTCTGAATTCCGGCGAATGCTGCTGTCCCCCGTCCCGCACCAGGTGGACGGGAAAGTATTCGTACTCGATTCCTTTCATCGACAGAGCGATCCTAACCCTCCACGTGCACGAACTACGGAAGTAGGAATACAGAACCGGCGGCGCCATTTCGCTGACCAAGTCGTCGTCTACTCGTGACTGGTTCACTGTAAAAGGCGTTCCGGAACTGCTGGAAAACGAACCCGGTTTCATTATTATTATTATTATTATTATTATTATTATTACTATCCTAATACATTCGACAATTTAAAAACAACTAGAATTTTTTTTTTAAATATGAAATTGTCGTGTATGCATAAACACGGTTAAATCATAAAAGATTTTTGTTTTTTTTTTTTTTTTAATGTTTGTCATACAGCAGTTGTCTCCCTGGAATCGTTATCTGTCAGGCGGTATTCCTCTCATCTCTGCTCCCTCCCGAATGTGACCACGCCGACCGACCTATAAACATATACGCGTTGATATAATCTTCGCTGCGCCATTCACCAATACCTGCCCTAATTTTGCGTAAATTATGAATCCGAAAATTAGTTTTCTTGTGCACGTGACTAATAAATACCTGCATGAAAATGATTTTTTAAGTGCCAGGGTCACCCGGTCCATCATCACACCCTCCGTACAATGTGATGTGCGGGCTGCTGAGGATGAGGGGGCCTGGCCTTGGTTTCACCCTTAAATAATTGCCAGATAACCACGTGTTTATGCCATTTCCTTATCTGTCGTTTATTCTCATTTAATGTCTTTATATTCCTTTGTGTGTGTGTTTCTGTGTTCAGTACTAACGTGGGATGCCGTGATCAAAGGGAGATAACAACTGCTGCTGTCGGACTTTATCGTACCAAAATATCACCTACATTGATTTCAGACACAATCTTAAGTAACAAAATATAAAATTACGTACATTTTACTGATAAAAGTGCATTTTGGGTATCGGGATTATAGATTATGTTATTAATGCATATGATGTATTGTTTTATTATCATTAATATTTGTTTTACTTTTCAATAATAATTAGCATTCAGAATTAGTAAAAGGTCAGCTGCCGACAGGTGTAACATTAGATTTCATCATCACCGGTTTTCTAGCCGTTACCAAGAAACTCGAAGTGACTCAGCTAAAAGGCAGGAGATCTGGACGACCCTGATACTTTCTCGCTGGGAGGCAACTTTTAAGGATCCAGTCATCAAGGGACGGAAGGAATCCGGTCAACGATTAACTCCGGATCTGGCAGAATCAATAATTGTACAGGTGCGCCCATTATCTGTACTTGGGTTCTTGTCAAAAAAGTGGGATCTAGGAAACCATGCGCGCGTGAAGGTAACACGAGCAAGGGTCACATATGTGCCAAAGAACACGGGGGAAGGGATGGCTGATTGATAAAAAAGATTAGAAGTCTCTGGGTGTGAGAAAGAGCAGCGTGTTAGGGAGAAAAAAAATTGGCAAAGAATATTATATCGACAAGCACCTGATGGCTGTGGCTTGAATTGGGTCTTTGGGCGCGTGCTAAGAATAGATGGTAATATGAATTCCGCTTAATAAAGAAAGATGTTAATACATCTCGCCATTCTCTCCTTGAAGAGACTTATTGGGAGATCATTTCATTTGTCAATATGACAATAACCCAAATCTTACAGCTGATGAATTCAGAATATATCTTTAAGGAAAGAAAGAGGACGGAGAGCCCGAAATATCAGAATGGCTACGTCAGAGTACAGACTTTACCATTACTGAAGCTGTGGTAAATTATTTGGACAGATAGAATAATTTTAAAAAATCCAAAAGTCAAGAATAAGCTTGGTGTGAAATGTTTGATGCTTTGAATAGTATTCCTATTGGCATCTTGTGACAGATATAAGAAAGGCTTCCAAGCATCTTTGAAGGCTACTGAATTTATATGTAAAATAACTCTTTACTGTTGTTGTTGTTTACCCTGCGTAATAAACAGAAATACTTGATTTAAAGGGCTGTTTTTCCCTGACCTACAGCATTAGAAATAATTATCGAAACAGGGTATCCCAGAAAAATGAGTAATTGCAACTTAGAAACGGAAAAAATACGTACACAATTCATTATTACAGAAAATATGCAAAAACGAAATCTTTACATTATGCAGTAGATTCGTATTTGGTATGAGAGCCCTATAGAATATTAGCTGGGGTACCTGGGGCTGCACGGGGAAAATGGTTTTTATCAGTTTGAAAAACAGAAATGTTACTTGTTTAAACACGCAATCAGTGAATTGTGATAATGATGTATTTTTAAAATATTTTGAGGTGAAAAACAAAGCGAATTGTTGCTTGGGCCAACTCTTGAGCATCTAGCTTCCAGGAGCTTCGTAAAATTGTATAATGGTTTTGTTTCAGCGGACTCGTTTAGGAATCTGAAAAAGTGCCTGACCGATACGGGGCCGGCTTATAAGGCGATGACGCACCTGCAGCTAAGTACGAAAGGGATTTTTATTCTTAGTTTTCAAAGTTATACTGTGTATGGTATCGAAACCTTCTGATGATGGCCTTCAAGGCCGACTGTTGAACGGTGAAAGGTGTCCTTTGAGGCCAGGTTCTGGCACCCTCAGGTCCTGAGGTAGAGGCTGCTAGGTCACCTATTTTGAATGAGGCCAGTGATCTCAGTGTAATATCTATAAGTCCTTTGGTGGCCTCAAAACGGCCTTCGAGGAACTTGTGGTAGCTTAAAGTGTGGACAGATTCTGGAGTCCCTACACCCGAAACATCCGGGACCTACGGTTCGGCCGTGAAAGAGTAACAACACACACCTGAAACTGTGTATTAGATGACACCTTTTTTTCATACTCTCACGCAGGTTATGGATGTCTGACTGTGGAATGTTATTTCAAATATTCGATAGCACTTTACACAATTCATTCAGGTGTTCGGTTGCTATCTGACTTTCTCAGTAGCCATAAGACCACATACAGTCCCAGTGAAGTTCATACCAGGAGTTTGTGCCGGCCAAGGCATCTTTGTGACTGATCCATCAGCCTCTTTACCTTCAAGGCAGTTTTTATCACATTGACTGGTGTCAATGTTAGGTCTGAAGAAGAATCTATCTCTCCGCTGGGAAGTCTTCCCGAGAGAAAATGGTAATTTGGGTGAGAACCTGCTTACGATTTTATGCAAACTTCCGA